>OX638298.1:32250734-32538065 GCA_951812265.1 Taphrorychus bicolor
AACCTATTGGCTACAAAGGCTGATAAGGGCTCATGTTTGGTCATTATGGATAAAGGTGAATATATCTCCAAAGTTGACGATTTTTTGCAGGATGCTGGCTTTCAAAGGATTAATAGAGACCCTACAATTACATTTTTCAACAGATTAAAAACAGTTCTCGATGATACCTCGGTGACTTTGGAATTTTACAACATGACGAAGAACAGACTGTACCCCATGAACCCCCGTACACCGCTCCTGTACGGTCTTCCTAAAGTCCACAAAGAGGGAATACCCATTAGACCCGTGGTGTCGTTTGTCAATTCACCGGTTTATCGACTTTCGTCGTGGCTAAACTCCATCTTAAGGGACATAACTGACTTTCGGAACCCACATTCGATTAAAAACTCCATTGAATTTGCCTCTCAAATAAAAGACGTTTATGTCCCACCGAAAGCCAAACTGTTTTCGCTTGATGTAAAGAACTTATTTCCTAGTATCCCCCCGAGCGAATGCTTTGACTTGGTTAGAGGGTTGTTGATCGACAAGGGTGTGGAAAGGTTTCTGGTTAACGATTTGCTTAAGTTATTGCAGATTGTTTTGGATCAAAACTTTTTTAAGTTTAATGACAACTTTTACAGACAAACTACTGGACTGGCAATGGGTTCTTGCCTTTCGCCGTTACTGAGTGAAATTTTTATGATGAACTTAGAGAGCAGCTTGTTCCGGGGCGATTTTTCTGACAGTATTATCTTTTACAAAAGATACGTGGACGACATTTTGCTGATTTGGGACGGGACCGATGAACAGTTCGCTTCCTTTTTGGAATCCGTAAACTCGCTGCATGTGGATCTGGATTTCACCTCTGAAGTTGAGGTTGACGGGCAGTTGCCTTTCCTGGACCTATTGCTGACTAATGTTGACAACAGAATTGAAATAGACATTTACAGAAAACACACGACCACGGACAACGTAATCCAATTCGCGTCAAATTCTCCCTACAACCACAAATGGGCTGCTTTCAATTCATTTTTTCACAGAGTATTTAATTTGCCCTTATCGAGGGCGGCTTTCAATAGGGAAGTTGACACCATTAAACACATAGCAATGGTCAACGGCTTCCCCGTTAAGACACTCAACAGGCTTTATTTTAAATTTCTTAACAAATCTAAATTAACACTCAATGTGTTACATGACAATTCTGGCAGGGACAGAAGTTTTAGAACCTTATCCTATTTGGGTAATATCTCTGTGGGTTTAGCTAGATTTTTTAAACCTTTTGATGTCAATATCGCATTCAGAACGGATAATACTCTAAAGAAACAGATCGTTAAAAACAAGGACCCCACAGACAAACTTATGAAGTCGGGAGTGTATGCTCTGCATTGTAGTAATTGTCCGGCAGTTTATATAGGCCAGACTGGCAGAAGATTCATGACGAGAGCTAACGAACACCTCAAGCTTTATAACAGGTATAAGGATTCTGATATCTCCAACACTAGTTCTGCTTTTGCCAATCACTTGTTGGATAATCGCCATAAAGCCTCAATTCCGGGTAATCTCAGGATCCTTCATGAATGTGAAAAGTCGAATAAGCTTAACCTTTTAGAAAAAATGGAAATAACTAAAGCAAAAAAGAGTCCCATACTGGAGTGCATCAATGACGTCTTCAATTTCGAACCTACTTTGATTTTTAATAATCTAAAATGATTTGCGTATCAACGTCCCTGCCCCCACCGGCGTACTCGTACTTTGCTCGACGACCGACCTTCAGGTAGTTGCCACTGTGAGTTTGTAAATATGTGAACGTGTTTTGGAATTTTAACTATTTTAACGTGTGTTGGGATTGTGGTGAGTTTAATTATTGGTTGTTCTTGCTTTGCAATTGTTTATAATTATATTTTAGGCCTGATGATGCCTTTTTAGGCGAAACATGTAGCCGTACAACTACAACATAATAAACTTGAGACTGTTGACTTAGAGTTGCTTATTTCAAACTTAAATAGTTGTATCTTATAATCGTGATATTTATGTTTTTGAAGAATACTTGATACGCTTGCTTGGCTAATATTTAAGTTTTGTGCAATTTCTCGTGGTCCGACATGGGGATTTTCAACTACAGAGCCAATAACGGCTAATTCAGTTTCTTGGTTTTCTGTAACTGGTCTCGTTTTGGCAGTCGTTTCATACTGAACACTACCAGTTTGCCTAAATTGAACCAACAGTCTTTCAAAAACGGCTCTATTCGGTCGAGTTCGGTTAGGAAACCTTTCAGCATAAACCCTTGATGCTAAAAGACAATTTTGCAAGCATTCTCCTAGAATGAAGATCATATCGACTCGTTCTTCTGTCGAGTAAAGCAGCATTTTGATTAAATGAAAATATTTAACTTTAAATTAATATGTGACAACTAGAAATGACAATAAGTTTTGCTTTGTCGAAATCAGGTAACAACTGAACAGACCTGAACAGGTAAATTAGATGACTACATTCGTTTATGTTAGCGCAAATTCAGAAAAAATCAATTTTCCAAGAAAATGCAACGACCAAGCTATAGGAATGTTTAATAGTTTTTGACAGAAAACTAAATTCTGCATCTAATGATACTATAAAATACAGGGTGTCTAATTTAAATTAAACGAGTTATTACTATTTGAAGTTTGCAATAATTTAGTGTTAATTTTTTTTACATTTGGTACACAGTAGTTAATATTTAATACATACCGCAAAAAATTCAATGTACTAGTAGCCCATCAGCCAATTTCGGTGGTTGAAATGAAACCAAGTGCTGAGATTTTAAACATTAAATTTGATGCTGCATTTTCACAAAATCACGAATATCTGAAGAACGGTACAGTCTAGATGCCACAAACCTTAATAAAACTTCCTTTACTTTTCCGTAGATACCCAAAATACATTAATATACCAGGTGTTTCATTTAAAAAAATAAAACTTTAATCAATTTTATACTTTTGGGACCACCTGCATACAATGATAATAATTTTAAAATGTACTTCCAATAGACCCTCATCCATTCCATATACAAAACTTTTTTTTCAATCTAAAAGTTTAGCCATAATCTTCCGTGTCGAATAACGTGAATCACCCTGTATGTATAGAAGCTTAATTTTCGATATACAGGGCGTTAAAGTTACACGATTTTTATAATTTTCTCCTTCCAGCTCGTACAATTTTTCAGACATTTATTTAAAATTTAGAGTGTATGTTAGCTTTCAGGGTCTGCACAAATATACCTGACAAATGGTTGTGACAATCTAACAAGGTGTTATTTTTCCTGGAGTCAGGCCCCGTTTTACCATCCCGAACTTTTTTGTAGTGCGCCACTGATCATTCGTTTCCAGAAATTTTAAATCCCTGTTCAATTTGAATACTTTTATGCCTCATGAATCGTTTTCGTATTTCCCGCCGTTCTCGAGATATTTGCAGGAAAATTAAACTTTGCTACTTTGGACGCAACTTTCCAATTGCCTGTACTTAAGTACCTTACGTTTACATTTTACATCTCCGAATAATGCAAAGCTGTCCAAGCAATCTAATATGTTCTAGTAGAAGTTGCTACTCATTTTAAGACTGAACTTTAAATCATTAAAAGTTTATAGGTAATATTACACTACTTTGCATTTAATATTAAATTATCATAAATTATTAACATTAACAAAATAATGAGTGAGTAATCGTATTCAATAAACAAAATTTTAAAGAAACTGTTCGAAATGCCCGCCGTTATGAACAACACATAGATTACAGCGTCGCAACAAAGACTGCCGTGCGTCTCGCAAATGTTGTGGAGTTATTCTCCGAGCCGCATTTCGTATTCGTCGTATCAGTTCTTCTTGAGAACTAACAGGCCTGGAGAAGACATTTTCCTTCATAAACATCCAAACAAAAAAATCAAGCGGGGTCAGATCAGGCGATCGGGGAGGCCACGCAACTGGACCTCCACGACCAACCCATCTCTGTGGATATTCTGTATTAAACCAGTTCCTCACCTCTAAAAAGTAATGTGCAGGACATCCATCTAATTGAAAAAACGAGTCTAGTCTTTGTTATAGAGGCACATCTTCTAGCATTGTGTCATGTTCGTCGTTTAAAAATTCCAAAAACAAATCGACCATTCAGTCTATTTGGTAAGATGTAAGGTCCCAACAAAATATCGCCAAATACTCCCTTCCAAACATTTACACTAAATTCGTGTTGAAAATTTCTCAGTCGAATTAGATGTGGGTTCTCGTCTTCCCAGACGTGAAGATTATGAAAATTTACTACACCACGTCTTGTAAAACAGGACTCATCAGTCCAAATAATTTTATTAAGAAAAACAAGATTTCCTCTTGCTGCATTTATTAGCCAACAGCAAATCCGCAATCGGCGTTCAGCATCCCCTGTACCGGCTGCAAACGGTACGGATGCAGACCATTTTGTTTCAAAGTAGTCCATACGAGGGTTTTAGGAATATTTAATCGTCTTGAAGCTTGCCTTGTACTTAATCTGCGGTTTCTTTCAAAAGTATTTAAAATCCTTGCATCTAACCTGCCGCGTCCTTGACGAATCTGTTCACCAATTCGTGCTTGAAGAGGATTTAAACCGTAGTTTCTAAACTGTTGGTGTACCTTTACAAAAATGCTTGGATGAGGCTGTCGTCTGTTAGGAAATCTTCTCCTACATTCTCGAGCAGCACCAGCAGAGTTCTCATCACAAAGTCAATACAAATAATGCATGTCTGCATATTCTTCGATAGAAAAGCGGAAGGGCATTATGCCTACACATTAATACATGAAATACTCGTATGTACTAATAATTTCAGTAAAAAGATAACTTGAAACTAATTAAAAAGAAATAACAAATTCTGACTGACACATATTACTTTGACAACTTTAAAACAGGATCAACAATTAACCATGACCTACTTGACGCTGTTTTTTTCTGAAACACAATCCATGGAATGGGACATTCGCATGCACAAATATTACTCCTTCAAATATCTCGAGAACGGCGACAAATACGAAAACGATTCACGAGTCATAAAAGCATTCAAATTGAACAAGGATTTACAATTCTAAAAATTAATGATCAGTGGCGCACTACCCTTCACTGGAAGGGATTTAAAAATTAATTCTATTAAAGAATCTTCGCGTGATTCATTCGCTTTGAATTGTTTTTTTTACCTTATCTAAAGCGCGTCGATTAACCATATCTGTGGGATTTAACTTGGCCCTGCATTTTGTACATTTAGGTAAGTTGCTTTTGTTCTTTGCGGTCGCCATTTTGTTATCTTCAAAGTCGCTTCTTGGCTCATTTACAGCTACGTAGAGCCCTTTTCACCTTCGTTGTCGAGGTCAGGCCGCAGCCTCAATATCATCGAGGAGTCCCAAGCAGTTAGTAACGACGTGTTGAGTAAAGAAAAAGGTAGATATAACGTTTGTAAGCTCATTTTTGCTACTTTACTTTTTCTTATTCCCTCCCCCTCCCCTCCCCCTCCTCCTTTTAATTATAATTTCATTGTCTATAATGTAATGAATTTTTGCTTATGATCAAACTCGAAATTTGAGTATTTTGCTTAGATAATTGGGTCAAATTTTAGTGGTTACTAGAGAGGTAAAAGTAAAGTGTAAACGTTTACTTGCTTTTAACGTAATATCATTGATTGTATCCCCTTCTCTTTTGTTGTCAAAAATCAAACGAGTGAAACATCTCCAAGATGTTGTAATTTTGGCCTGACTTTCATACCTTTGGGTCGATTAAGTTCTAATAGGAGGTTTCTGAATTTCTTGTCAACATCAGTGGCGCTTAAGCCTACCCCTATTCTCCGAGCATTGTGATGAGCAGGGTCATTTACTTAATTTGCCAGGCAACATACACTAAATTGTCTCAGGTTGTATTTTTTATTATTCAGTTTAGGTGTTCATATTAGGTTTAGCTATCAATTTTTTTTCTTTTTCTAACAATAAAAGTACGTAGCAAAGAGCGGATGTGATGGCCATATTGCACGAGGACGGATCTTCGACCACGACGTCGAAAGTAGTAGAAAAAATAAATAATTTTGTTACTCCGCTAGTCGTTCAACTGGAGCTCCAAGGCACCAAAGAAACCAAAGGCAAACAATTGCACTAATGGAACAATATCCATAGCCAATGTTAAGCCATCGAGAGCCTAAATTGTTATCTGTTATTGTTATTGATGCTTCGATAGCAAATAAAGATGCATAAGTGTACTGACTGTATAATACTAATATTTATTATCACTTGCTAAAGACTAATCTACCTACATTTTGATAGTAGGCAAGCCAACACAGCTATATCAATTAATTTTTTAGAAATTGCATCATTCTGGCTTTATCCATGCCCTTCTTGTTATTTTTACTCACGCACATGTTCCGAACAAAAATTAATTACTTATATTTAGTTTTATTTTACGTCATGTCATTCGTTACACGTCACTATAACTAGAGAAGGAACTGTTTTCTTACTAAGGATGGGGGGCTGCCCAGACAGCCAATATTTTGATTGAACTATGAAAGAACTGTTTTATATTTCAATATGAGGACTAAAACGGATTTCTCCGAGGCAAAAAAAAGAGCTTGCAAATAGGGTTTTACCATTCGTTCTCTATGGCATATTTTCTTGCAAGCTGAGGGGGTTTATCGTAGGGGTTTATCTCCAAAACTACTGAATCAATTGGAGTGCCGAAGTGGCGAAAAGAAGCAATGACTTCATATTTCGACCTCTCAAGGAGCAGGGAACAAGACATTGATTACAGAAGAAATATGGACTGAAATGTCGACCTACAGAAACCCGGATCTTGTTTCAACTGCGGCAGAATGGACCATTTTAAAAGGGACTGTAGCGTTCGACGGGAAAGAAGTCAAACTCCGCCACGACGATAATCTGGCAGACTGACAGATCGGCAGGAAAACTAAAATCAGTCAGTGTGAAGGGTCGAACGCTGACTGGTTCCACGGAAGCCCCCAGGATCATTAGGATTGGACAGCTTGGAAGAAGCCTCACCATCCCTGGCAAAATTGAACATCGTCTAGGCAGATCTCATGATAACGCAGATGCATTATCACGCAGGCTTTGTAAAGGGGGAATCGACACTGCCAACAAGTAGAACAACGAGAAGGACCAAGCATTCTTAGGAGACGAACATTGGACCCCTAAACAAATGAAGAATGAACAATGGAAGTTGGAAAATCAAAGACCTGATTTTAAGGACATAGTAGATAAGAGCCCGGAAGAAAAAGCTATGTGGGCTCAATGGGACTCCTTGGAGATTCAGAATGATTTACTAAAGAGGACGTGAGAAAGCCCCAACGGGAAAAGTGCCACGCTCCAACTTGTCGTACCAGAAAGTAGACGGAAAGATGTCTTGCGCGAAATGAACAATGGAGTGTCTGGAGGCCATTTTGGAGTGAATAAGACCCTGGATAGAATTCAGGAACGGTACTACTGGGTGCATTGCCGAGATGATGTCGAAAAGTGGTGCAGAAATTGTGATACCTGCTGCTCCCTAAAAGGACCCCAAAAAAAGACTAAGGGGCAAATGAAGCATTACAATGTTGGCGCCCCATTTGAAAGAATTGCCATCGACATGGCTTATTTTCCAGAAACGGACAATGGTAATAAATACACTTTAGCTAAAGCTTATGCACTGCCAAATCAGGAAACTCCGTGGCAAGGGTTTTGGTTGACGAATTCTTCAGTAGACTCGCCGTACCATTAGAGCTTCATTCGGACCAGGGACGGAATTTTGAATCGCAAGTTTTCAAGAAGATCGTGGAACTTCTGAGAATTTGCAAAATAAGGACAACTCCGCTCCATCCACAATCAGATGGCATGGTCGAGCGTTTCAATGGAACCATGGAACAATAACTCTGCAAAATGGTAGCGCACCACCAGAAAGATTGGGACAAATTTCTGCCTCTTCTAATGATGACTTATAGAGGTGCAATGTACAACACGACACGACATACCCCTGCCAGAATTATATTTGGTAAAGAACTTCGCCTTCAAGTAGATTTGGTGTACGGATCACCAGATGAACCGGTGCAAGATGTCCAGAACTATGCAGATGAACTTCGAGAAAGATTAAAGGAAATCCATCGAAACGTGAGAACGAAGATAAAGATTGCTATCAATCGGATGAAAGCCCGATATGACCTAAGGGCGAGTTCTGCAAGATTTATGGCAGTAAATTGGTGTGGCTGTATAATCCACAGAGGAAGGAAGGAAAGTCTGCCAAGTTGTCTCCAAGGTGGGAGGGTCCATAAACAGTCATCAAACGGAACAACCACGTGGTATACAGGATCCAACGTACCCCTAGAGTAAAGATGAAAGTAGTTCATCTCGAACGGTTAAAGACTTACAGTCGTGGAGATTTCTCTGATCGGGACGATCAGAACTGAGAGGGGGGCAAAGTTACGCCCGACCCTCGGTCCACAGAGAGTCGGGCCGAAGTGGCAACGCCGAGCGCCGACCACGGGAACCCATCTAGACTAAACAAGAACCGGGAACAGTCGCCTCCGCTCTCGAAAGTACGAGAGTGTGTTCAGGCCGGATATATAAACCAGCGAGCCACGCGAGATGAGATGGAAAAGATAGTGCAGTGTAGTAAATAAACGGACAAGCGAAGAGTGCAAATTGTTAGTAAAGGTAATTGTGTTTTAATCGTGTTGTAATGGATAGAAGTAAATAAAAGTGTATAGTTAATTGACGATAAATTATTGGAACCCCTATCCCGTAACAATAAGTTACTTTCTTAATGATGTGAGTCATAAGCTGATTTCAGAAGTGTCTGAAAATTGACCACCTCCAAACCTACTAAATCAGTTAGACTGCCATTTGCGGTATCAGAAAGTGTGCAACAAGAAATAGTATATTATTTAATGAGCTGGCTATTACTCACGAAGATAAAGTTTGCTACACGAGCCGAAGGCGAGTGTAGTTATATATCGAGTGAGTAATAGCCATTATATGCGAGTCAAATATCATACTTTTTCTACGACTGTACTATACAGGGCGATTCATAGTCGATGGTCCCTTAGACATATCTGGAGAACCAAAGGAGATATCACTTGGATTGTTGAGTCATCATCAACACATGATCTACATTACAAACATTTTTAAATCATTGCAACGTTGTCAAATTTATGAGTTCTTGAATGAATTTTATTATTTAACTAAATTACTTACAATAATTCATGAATATTCCAACGTCAAATTAAGTTCGTAAAAAAATTATAGAAACTTTGATATACCTAGAAAAACATTATAAAACATTATTATAATTAGAAGTATTAGCTGTTTCGAACACTTTTTTGAGGTACCTACTTATAACTCATTATTGGTTTTGACGGGAATAATTAATATTAATTGTTATTCCGGAACTGTTATTAAAAGTGAATGAAAGAATATTATTAATATCTAAATTAATATGTTCATTATTTAATATGTTATGATTTTTTTGAGTTAAATTATAATTTGTGGAATTATTAGCTGTAACAGAATTCATAATCGTATTAGCAGTATCAACTGTACCTTCCAAACCTTCCAAGGACTCGTCAATATATCCTTCCGCGACCGATGTCGACTTCCAGCCACCATGCCTTTTCAATGTGGTGATGTCTCCTCCGGAATCTACGAGCAACATTGCCGAGGACCGCCCAAATGTGTGACACGTATACATTTCTGGTTTTTCCAGCTTCAGAAATGTAGCAATTTGCTTTCCCATTTGTCCAAATTTGTTAATACCGATTTTTTGGGTTGTACATTTTCCGTTTTGAAAATTTAGGAAAAAAAATTGTGGGCATTTGACGCTGCTAGGACGAAGACTGATGTACCTTTAGCAAATTTCATAGAATTTTTCCGTCACTAAATTTTCGAACGATTTTGGTTTTTGTATTTGGAATCGTGATTAGAAACGCTGTGCCTAGGTCTTGAAAATGGCTCATTTGCATTGAATGTAGTTCATTGACCATAGACCATTAGACCCATAATGAGCGCAACCTAAAATTTTAGTAACCATTATTTTTTTCTAGATCATAAAAACATCAACTAATTCAAATTACCTTTGTTGCAATGTGTATATCATCAGGAGCTTCAGCAATAAATTTGTTAATGTGAACGTTTGGATAGCAGGTGTAGGACAAGAAGCTACCTCACTTTTTTGAAATTGCCTTTTTTTGAATTTGAGCAACAGTTGTATGTTTTACAGATGTAGAATCGGCTTAAAAGAATATGTCGATTGGTCCTATAATTAATATGGGGTTTGAACCTAAAATTAATCTTATTGGTCCACACAGCAGTGAGTAATTATTACTCACGGTTTAGAATGGGTAATAGAGATTATTACTATTCTAATATCAAAATAGTAATTAATCTATTATTCAATAGTCGTAGAAAAAAAGAAAAAACCGTTGGATTCACTCCGATCGTTCTATTATTGCTCAAACTATAGCAGTTCAAAATTGGAAAACGCTACAAAGAAGGAAAAAAATGAGAAGGACAAAATGGCTCAAATATACGCTAGTTTGATACTTGTTCGGTACTTTATTGTTTCAGTTATTTGTCAATCAGTTATACATCATCTAAGCAGGTATATTATTCAACAGGGGTGGATATTATGGCCATATTGCACGAGGACGGAGCTACGGCACGACGTAAAAGAGCTAAAAAAGTAACTAAAAATGTGAACCAATAAAGAAAGAACCTCAATACCCAAGATTTTGATTGAAGTGTGGAAGAAGTATGCAATTTTCACTCTAATCGGTTATCTTAATAACTCAGGTATATTCAAAGTTGTAAATTGTTTTGGTCAACTTGAGAAAATTTCAGATTTTTTTTTGAGTTCTTTGAACTTGAAATTTTCTCTGAACTTAGCAGACTAAACTTGTGAAAATGGTATGGTAAGTTAGATTTTTAATGAAGTGTATCTAAATATGATTACAAAAGGGTCCAAAAATCTATCTACCTCTAAATCTACTAAACCAATTGAAGTGCCGTTTGCGGCATCGGAAAGAGTAGAACAAAAAGAAAAGAAGAAACCATTGGATTCACTCCGATCCTTCTATTATCACTCAACTTATAGAGTAAAACATTTTACTGTGATTTTTGGACTTAATTTCAACATGAGTTAATCCAAAACCACAAACTTTTCAATTTTGGACGGTTTGAGTCATTTTTAAAAGATTTTAGCTCTAATTTCATTTTGAATTTTCTCAAAATTCCAAATTTGCTTTATAAATTTTTCAAAAAATTATAAAGTAATTTTTTTGTTTACTTTCAACCTGAATTAATCCAAATACAACAAATTTTCAATTTTGGACTATTTGAGTAATTTTTAAACGATATTACCTCTAATTTCAATCTGAGTTTTTCCTAAACTCCTAATTTGCATGTTTAAATTGTTCAAAAAATTTCAATCTGATTCTGAACTTAATTTCAATCTAAATTAGTCCAAAAGTACCAAATTTTAAATTTTGGACGATTTCATCTCTAATTTCAATCTGAGTTTTTCTAAAACTGCAAATGTGCTTTTTTAAATTGCATTCTTTTTAGTCCATTTGACAAAACTTGAATTTTGTTGCTATTTTTCATCTAAATATGATGATTTCAAAACTCACTGAACGTAGCAAACTGAATTTGAGTGAAAGTTCTACGAAAAGTTAATCATTAAAGCTTTTAGGATTTGGATAGAACAGGAGATATGAGACAGCAGAGTATTTCAATAGCTCTAGCAGACTAATCTGAAGTACGCATTTAGTACAATAATAACATATTTGTTATTAGGACGCGAAAACAAAAGATGTTATGACATCTCCAAAATCTTTTGGTTCTGTGGTTCCACAATGATGCCTATGACACGTTGTTTTCGCGGAGTACTAACATAAATGATATAATTATACTAAATGGGTAATTACATTCGTACAATTATTATGTACTAGATTTTTGTTTCATACGCAATTTAAATAATATGATTCTGCATGATGAAAAATAATTACTTTGCAATACTTCGAACTAAAATTATTCCATTCCTATTTTAGTGTTTGCAATATTTTGGGATATTTTTCTGACTTTTTTTTTTATTTTAAAACATCATTTATTTACAAACTAATTCCGCTAAAACTATCAAAATATGAACAACTCCATAAAAGTTTTTGTCTCCAAAGTTTACTAAGCATCGAAACATTTTAGTCTTCTAGTCATGGCCTACTATACTAATTTTAAATAACAGCTACTTCTCTGTCGATAAAAAAAAATGGCATGCTTATACATGGTTGAAAAGAGAATTTTTAGGCGGAAAGAATAGGCTAGGAAAATATACAGTATAACATTAAAAGTAATAAATTAATGCACAATAAAAAGTAAGTAAGACTGGCAGAAAACGGCATAACGAGAAATACAGAGTGATTCAAAAGTACTTTGACAAACTTCAGGGGGTGATTTCTGGCATTATTTTAAGAAGAAAAGTTCTAGTAAACGAGGGTCCTTAAGAGCATCCGTTACGAAGATACATACAGGGCGTTAAAGTTTTATTAAAAATAAAAAAATATCTTCAAAACCGTTTGAAAGGTTGAGGGAGGACATTTTGAACAATTTATTTAAGTTAATTTAATTTAAAAAATGTTTATTTTCAAGTTTGACTGAAATAACAAGTTCCATCTTGTTGAGGTAACAATTCTAAGACGTGCATTAAAACGATTTTTATTTTTTTACTTGAAAATGACGCGTCTAAGGAAGAAAACTTAAAAAAGCTTTTTTGTTTAGAATTAAACAGAGAAAAAAATGTAGAATTAATTTTTTATTAACCAGTGGCGTCTCATACTTTTCTTCAAAAAGATGAAGCGTCATTGTGGTATGCGCGCCACTGGTAGCACAAAAAAAATTTCGTTTAACAGAAACATGGCTACTCGCTAGCTATTGACATCAGTAAAAATTTTATTAAAACCTTTCAAGCGGTTTAGGAGATTTTACTATTTTTTTTATTTTTTTATAAAACTTTAACACCCTGTATCTTAGTAAGTTTGTCAAAGTACTTCTGAATCGTCCTGTATAAATGTACAAATTTTCAAAATTTTTTCTTAAAAAGTAAAAAAAAATAGAACCTATCATGAGATAGGTTCTATTTTTTTTTTCTTCGGTGTCACCCGGTATGTAAAAATTTTGTTTCGTTTCTTCTCGTATCTCTGATTTTTCTTTTAAAGTGGTTTCTTGACGTTTCATGGTCTGTTCATTTTAATGGTCTTTCAGCATAATTATTATTTCTTCAAGTTCTACCTATTAGTTGTGACTCTCCTATTGATTTTTTTTTAATCTATTTTCTTAAGCTATTTTCTCCTTTAATTATTTGTATATTTTAAGTTCATAGAGATTTCTTCTTAAGTTCGTTTTTGTCAACATTTATTAATGATCGTTTGCCCTAATTTAACGCTATATCTAACCATCTTAGGATGCAATCTAAAGTGTTTTCCGGGCTTTGAAGCCGTGATTCATTGGAATTTCTTAATGACGTTTCGTCTGCAGCTGCGGCAGACATTATCAAAGGCGATGAGTTAATGGGCGAAGTGATCATCTCCCGTGCTTCCCGACGCTGACTGATTCGACTGTGGTGAACTCCGTGGTATTTATTCCCCCGGTGTCGCGCTGCACAGGAGGGACTGGGGTGGTGGTAGTTGAGTCAGCGCATTTGAAGTATGTCGTAGTCGTAACTCTCTTCCAATCTGCGTTTAAAAACATAATTTCCTGCTTTCTGTCGAAATTGTTGTCGTGTTTGAAGATCTTAATTGCTTCTCTCGTTACTTATTAATTTCAACAGGAAGAAGGAAACTACGTTTTTAAATGCAAACTAGAAGCGAGTTCTTCGACATACTTCAAGTGCGCTGAAACCCCGCGCCACCACTATCCCCACCCCAATCCAACCCTCCACTGCAGCGCGACGGCGGCGGGGGAATAAATACCACGGAGCTGACCACAGTCGCATTAACCATCGTCGGAAAGCACGGGAGATCACTTCGCCCATTGGCTGATCGCCTTTTGATAATGTCTGACGCATCTGTAGGCGAAACATCAGGAAGAAATTCCATTGGACCACGGCTTCAAAGCCCGGAAAACACTTTAGACGGTATTTTGACCGGCCTTGAAAGCCTTCACAGACTTATACATCTTAGGATGGTTTTAATAATCTCATCTTTTTAATCATGTTCAATTCAGTGAAAATTGTAAAAAACAAATTTTTAAATTGATGAAAGTATTTTCCTCCGTATCGCAACAAATTTCCCCAATTTGTCCTTTACAAGCGATTTTTTATAATATCAAAAGACCCCTAATGAACGACTCGAGCTTCGTTAGCGGACATAATGCACTTTCCGGGCAAAAACAAATTGTGTCAATTAACCGAGTCATCCTGTTTTATTTTTTATTCTCGTGATATTTGTGTGTGTTGTCCAATGGAAAGTTTATAACGAACGGGTGGCTATGGCCTTTTTGTGCGGGTAAATTTATTTTCGGTTTGTACTTCTAAATGGAAACCATACACTATCAGTTTAGGTTGAGCACCCAAAAGGATGAATTGACTGTTCAATGTTGTTGTTCGCTCACCTGTAGGAGACTGGAATAATTATTGAGTCTACGGATAATTACTTGCCACCAAAGGCAAAACTTTCTTTTCAACTTAATTCGTTTCCATTGTCGCATCTCTCCCAGAAGTAATAGAATAATTCCGGCTTGCAGTCCAAATACTCGAAACGAAATATGAGAACGAGAAATCCAATTAAGGCCCATCAATTTTGCATCGAGTCACAAATATTCCGTTATGAACGTTTCCCGGCTTATTTAAACCGGTAATTTAAATTCCCTGGATGACGCTGAGTAATGAAAATGGTCGCTCTTAAGGCCATGTTGAAACGTGTATACATACGAGGTTGGTTTTACCAATTTTCTAAAAATCAAGAAATTGTGAAGAATAATTTATGACATATCTTAAAGTACTTGGAAAGGCATAAAACTTTCAGGCCCTATTGAGTCGTCTCTCATTAAAAGTATTCCGAAGATCAGGTCAGACGAAACGTCTTTAAAACTTTTCTGGGAGTTGCTTTAACTGTCTTCGACATTTCGTCGAAACTTGGAGCTTCAGGTTACAGTAATAAGAAAATTATATTTCGCAATTCGCTTTGGCTTACATGCGAATAAAGTTCCAAGGAGAATTAACTTCAGTCGACGTGAGTGGAAAATTGAAGTTTTCTGTCTGCGTGTTCACTTTTATTATTGCCTTTTAAGTTAAACGCTACTATTAGTACTTTTTGATGTTTTTAATGAAGTACCCTCAGGTTTGTGGTTTTTCGAATAAATTTGGAGTCATGAAGGTGTGAGTGCAGCTGAGTGGTAACCACTTTTATTAATGGTAACCACCAAAAATATTATTCTAAAAGTCTCTCAAAATTGAATCTAAACTGCTGTCCGGGATTTGAATTATCTCGTTAGTCTCAGATAGAAAGGCTGCGATTGATATAAGACATCCACCTCTTTGAAAATGATGTCGTGACCTTCGGAGAGAGCGTACTCCGCTACTGCTGATTGTTGTGTTTGTCCAAACTTGCAACTCCTCTTGTGTTCCGTAATCCTCGTGTTGACACTGCGTTTTGTGATGCCAATTTATACCGAGCCACAGCTGTATAGAACTCAGTTCTATACAGCTTCTATGCGGCTCCGGGTTGCCGATAGGGGATCCCTGCGGTCTTTGACAGGTCTCAAGCTCTGTTGTATTGTATGAGTGGGTTTAAAGACAGTTTTAACATTGTGCTTTCCAGTAGCCTGCCAGATTTTTTTGGCTCTCACAGACAGAGTCATTGTGACTCCCCTTTTCTGTGTGGGATGATGATTTGATCCGTTATTGGGGTATCGGTCAGTATGTGTTGGTTTTCTATAAACGGGGTGCGCAAGCTCCCATTCGGCCTTCTGAATACTAAAACATACAAAAATGGTAGGCGTTCTTCCTTTTTTTTTATCTCAATAGTAAATTGAATTTTTGGGTTGATAGAGTTGAGGTGTAAGAGGGAGTTTTGAAGTTCGCCCTCGCCCTGCCTCCAAATAATAAAGGTGTCGTCCACGTTTCGGAACCAGCACTTTGGCCTCTTATTTGCCGTTGCATAAACTAATTCCATAAATTAATTGGCTATTAATGGACTAAGGGTCTGCCCATAGTGACACTATCAGTTTGTTCGTAGAAATCTTCCTTTTATTGAAAATATGTAGTGGTTAGGCAATGTCGGGATAACTTGGCAATATCTTGTGAAAATTCCTGGTTCATATGTTCCGTGGCTTCCTTAATGGCTACCATCGTGAGGAGCAAAACAACATCGAAGCTAACGAGAATTTCTCCTGGTCAAAAGAAAAGAAGAATGCAGTTTTTCGACGAAATGAGTAGAGTCTTTTATAAAGCTGCCAGTATTTCTTATTTTAGGTTGCAGCAGTTTTGTGAGGTGTCTCACGATTTGGTAAGATGGGACTCCTATGGTGCAGACGATGAGTTTCAGTGGCACATCTGATTTGTAGATCTTTGGCAAACAGTACAGCCTTGGTGACAATGTCTGTGACAGCCAAGAGAATTTGTGAGCCGGCTGGTTTAGAACGGGAAATGAAGCATCTGGAAAGAGCGTTTGGAATGGATGCAGCAAGCACTAGTTTGACAGGGCCGTTCGTCTAAGGAATGTAGAGCGCCAAGAAGGAACGAGCTTGTCTTTCTCGGCAAGGACATAGCCATTGACATATTCACCACAAACGGCAAAAAAGTGGCAGATGCCCAAAGCGCAAAGCCGGCCAAGAACACGCTGAAACCAAAGAGCAGAACCTTTGGCACTTACGCCATCGTAGTTAATAGCAAGAAAGAAAACACAAATGAGACAATACACAAGAAAAAACCAAGTCTCAGAGAAAATGCAACAAAAAGCTCAATAAAAACAATTAAGGCAAACGCGGACGGCAAACTCATCATAACCCTCGAAAAGAATGAAAACGCATTGGAAAATGTAGGCAGAGACATCCAGCAATCACTAGGCAAGGAAGACGTCAAGCTCCTGAGAGACCAAAAAGACAAGACCACTATCTACATCAGGGGAATGGACGCCACCATATCCAAGCAGGAAGTAGAACGGGCTATAAGGCACAAGTTTCCAAGAAGGAACAACGGGAGAAGCTGAAGAAAAGCGCGAATCGACTGGTCTACCATACATCCATAAAATAACGGACATGATTGGCAAGCTATTGGAAGAGCACAATGTTAAAACTCTCTTTAAACCCACTCGTACAATACAATAAAGCTTGAGATCGGCCAAAGACGCAGAGATCCCCTATCGGCACCCGGAGTTTAGCAAGTTCCATGTAGATGAGGTCTATCTACAGAACTACTGAACGATTTGAAGTGGTGCCTTTTGCAGTATCTAAAAGCATACGACGAGAAAAAGAAAATCGTTGAATTTGCTACAATAAGTCTATTGTTTCTCAAGTTATACCAGTTTAATGTTGTACCCCGCTTTGTCAGTACCCCCCTCGGTCAATAAACTTTAATTTCGCTCCAATAGGTTTATCATTTCTCAAGTTACAGCGGTTAAAATTTGGAGATCGCTAAAAAAAAAGGAATATACCCCTTCTGGACAATTTGATATTTTTTAAGTACTAACCTGAAGTACTATCCTGAACTGAAGGGGTCTATCAGCAAAAGTAGTGAATGTATGATCTTGTGAGAGGAGAAAGAAGATATCAAGAAATGGAAAATTCAGTTACTTCAGACCCCAGTTGGTTTTAAAGTTAGGGAAGAACAACCTAACAGTGGGGAAAAATACATTTTCTGTACAATCATGTAAAGATATTTGCAGAGTTTATATCTAAATTTGCCTAGTGCCAAAACCAACAGGAACTGAGTGTAATCGAATCAGATGGTAAAATTTTAATCGTAAAACGTTTTACTTTGTTTACTCAATACAAAAAAGTGAATGTAGGAGCGTTTTTCTCTGGCTGCACTAATATGCACTGAATCTATTTAAGTCTTTATATTTTGGTTGAATTGACAAAGGATAGAAATACACTCAGTGCGCACTAACTTTGCCAGTGAAAAACGCTACAAGCCGTTGTGGGGTTTGAACCCGTATGAAGGACTAGTCAGTCAGAGATTTTACAATCATTTTTCTCTCTCTAAGTAGATCAACATTGCGCGAGCCAGAATCTATTACCTATTCAGGATTTTTTGGCATCTTAGTAGCCATGAAATGTTTATTTGTTCTCTACCCGTGTCCCTTTTGCTCATGTCAAGAAGATTAGCAAACAACGTCAAAGTCAAATATCCAAGGCTAACGAGATGCCAAACTTTGTTTGTTCTTGAATCATCAAAGTTACACATATTATGTAAGTGAGGTTGTGCAATATAAAAGTAATAATATAAGGCATTTTACAATATTTCTTTAAAAAAAAACGACACATAAAGGACGACAGTATGAATTGTAAAAGTCGCAAGTTAGGACATACTTTTAAGGTGACTTTTTAGGGTTGAGATTGAGCAATCGGATTACTGGGATTTTTGACGTGACTATACCGATGAATTTAAAAGTGTCCAATAATTTAAAGCTTATCGATAATTATTTATTAAAATATAATAATAATAATAATAGCGTTTATTTAGCATATAGTTACACAGTAAAACATTTCATAAATACAATAAAAATTTAATACAATCGACAGAAGATGAAGACAAAACTATTCCTTACATAGGCAAAATAAAAACATATCATACAAAATAAAATTAGGACAATACATGCTTACGAATCAGTCTTTTAAAAACATTAAAATCCGTACATTCCTTAAGGGCACTAGGTAACATATTAAAATCCTGCAATCCTCTATACAGTATGGAGTTAAGCATTTGACTAGAATTACTTCTTTGCATTAATATAAAATCTGAGCAATTTCTTGTGCTGTAATTGTGGATATCTTTAAATAATTTAATCCTATCACATATATACGAGGGTAACAAGTTATATTTTATTTTAAAAACAAATACATGAACGGCAAAGGCAATCTTCTGCTTCACCGACCACAAATTCAAAACATTGAGCATTGTTTCAATAGGGGTATATCGACTGCATTTCAGAATTGTTCTCATTGCTCGATTTTGGATAAGTTGGATCTGTTCTATTTTAAAAGCGGGCAAGTTGTACATAAGAGAAGAACAAAATTCCAGATGAGGGGCAGCTATACTATTATATAACAATAACCTAGTGCTAAGGGATAATTGACCTCCGATTCTGGCAATAAAGCTTACTTTCTTTGCGAACTTACGCGTGACATTATCGACATGGGCGTAGAAGTTTAAATGTGAATCAAATGTTATTCCGAAGTATTTAATCAAGATCAATTTTTTGGTTGTTAATAGTTATTTCTACTTCCTCAAATTTAACATGCCTCAAGTTGTGCTTTTTGCCAAATACACAGAACTTTGATTTCAACGCATTTACAGAAAGCTTATTGCTGCAAAGCCACTTGAATAACCCATCCAAATCACTATTCACTACTCTCTACATAAAACCCTTTCCAGCCATCCTTTCCAGCTAAATAAAGCATGGTATCATCGGCAAACAATTCGATCTTACACTCATTTACAAATGTAACAATGTCATTAACGTATAACAAAAATAGCAGTGGACCCAATACTATCCCCTGAGGAATCCCATACTTTACAGTCAGTGAATCAGAAGTACACCCCCTAAATTGAACCCTTTGATGCCTATGAGTTAAGTATGAACTAAACCAATTCAAAGCTGTATTTTTTATACCCATGTTGCTGAGCTTGCTCAATAATAATTCTCTGTCAATGGTTTCAAATGCCCTCCTAAAATCCAGAAACACTGCCAAAACATAATTGCCCTTATCAACTTCTTACAGACTCGCACGAATGACGTTCACGGAAACCAGACTGACTGACTACTAGATTGTTATTTATATCACAGTGCTCTTGTAACTGTTTTTTTAACTGCAAGTTTCATTACCTTCTCATAAACAGGAACAGTATTAATAGGTCTAAACTCATTGTGACATATTGTCTTAAATACATTTGGAACGGTAATAACAGTTGACCTTCCATTTATCGGGAAACACGCCACTACACAGAGATAAGTTCACCACATCCAACAAACGATTCCCAGCCACACAACACACATCACACAAGACTTTCTTAGAAATACCATTCGCTCCACCTCCTACGTTTTTCATTTTTTTTTAAATATTTTTCATATCTGACATTGATAGTTCCTTAAAATCTGAAAAGTAAACAGATAATTTAGATGTTTCCACACTAATCTCTTCTGGGAAAGAATAGTCTGGAACGCTGTTTACAATAGAGTTAAGACTCTCAATGAAATATTTATTGAACTCTTGGGCAGCTAGAAATCCATCAGAAATCGTTTGATGCTCAAACCTGACCTCATCTATAGCCGTAGGCTGTTTGCCGGACAACAATAATTTTAGAGTCTTCCACATTTCAGCAGGATTTGTTTTATTATCATCTATAACCTGTATAAAATATTGCTCTTTTGATAATTTTATTTGCGTTACTACGTAATTTCGTATTCTCTTAAACTCATTCCAAACCTCATTGTCACCGTCACCAATCACACGAATATACAAATTATCTCTAATTCGCATATTCTCTCTAACACTTTCATTTATCCACTCTTTATTCAAATAATTTTGTTTAAAAACTTTTACCTTTATAGGACACATACTATTTAAAATCGTTTCCATATCATCAACGAAATTATTTGCGAGAACACTCACATCCGCACTATCATTCATCCATGGGGTATCAAAGAAATAATCATGTAATACGTTCACATCATACTTTTTCATTGACCGATATTGCTTTGTGATATAAAAATTTTTATGTGATTTATGCCCAGGACAAATAAACAATATAGAGTGATCACTGATCCTCGGCGAAAGGTGAATATCAAATGCAAGATTTCTGTCATTCGTAATTATGTAGTCAATCAGTGTCTCGCTCCTATCCGTCACATGTTGGGAGCATCAACAATCTGCGAAAAACCATTTAAGTAAATATCAGAAAGTAATTTTTCACCATAAAACGACGGTTTCATCAAATTAAAGTTAAAATATCCCACAATTATGTTGATACCCCCAAACGCACTTACATCCTCAATATGATCTTTAAAAAAGGTAACGAATCTAGCATTCTCAGTCTGTGGTGGATGATGTAAAACTGTAAAAAGCTATCTCATTCTAGACATGGAGACTTCAACAGACAATAACCACACACAGTTCTCAATACATTGCACAGTCTTAACCTTATAACTAACATCACTCCTCACTAAAACCATGACCCCTCCAGTTCTCCTGTTATTAGTCACACATTGTTCTAGATAGTACTCGTCAATGTCCAACTCAACCTGCTCCACATCCGCAGAGACGTGAGTTTCCGACAAAAACACCATCCAATCATTTATCAGAACCATTATATTGTCTTTATTGTTCAAATAGCCTTGGCAATTGAAGTACAGAACACTGGAAGTTAGGTTTACATTTTTATTTAATTGCTATTGAATAAATCTATTCTTACGGGAGTTCTCGATGCGCTATATGTCTCACAGTTTACATAATCCCATACCACATGATCAGTCCTTAAACGCATTTTGTATTTCTCATTAGATGCAACACAGTATACGCATTTGTTGGATTCGCCCACATATTAAAAATTATTTAGATGTTTTAATTATTGTTTAGTGTATCTACTAAAAATTCTTATTCAGAGCTTTCAATCTAGGCATCGTGGAAGACCCCATTAGCATAAAAGTAATGGCTGAATAAAAATGCACAGAAAAATGCATTTAAAAAAGTTTTTGTTAAACATTGTAGTTTATATTTCATATTAGACAGATTAATGATGTGTTCGAGGTGAAAAACAAATGGGAAAGGAACAAAGGGGTAAGGAAAGCCCAATAAAAAAAGCAGCAAAAAAACACTAATAAAAAACTAAATAAAAATAGACTAAAAAGGCTCTTAATATTGAGAAACTGAAAATAACACAATTGGAAAGAAAAGGGAAAACCCTAAAAGAACCCCGATTTGAAGATCAATATGCAAACACATGAACAGATACAGATTATAGTAAAAGAACAAAACATATAGTCAAAGTGTCGGTTTTGATACAGGAAAAATATCAAAAAGAACCAGTTTGAACAAAAAAACATTTGATAATATTGTTGTGTAAAATTGTAAGAAGGAATATGTGAAATCGTCTTAGTTAAGACTGTGAAGGCTTTCACGGCTGATCAAAACACAATGTAAAATGTTTTCCGGAGTCTGAAACCGTGGTCCAATGGAATTTCTCCCTGAAGTTTCGTCTACAGCTGCGGCAGACATTATCAAAGGCGATGAGGCAATAAGCGAAGTGATCTCCCCGACG
The DNA here is from genome assembly GCA_951812265.1 of Taphrorychus bicolor. NCBI lineage: Eukaryota > Metazoa > Arthropoda > Insecta > Coleoptera > Curculionidae > Taphrorychus > Taphrorychus bicolor. The sequence goes on from OX638298.1 coordinate 32,273,193, forward strand.
TTGACCGATTCGACTGTGGCAAGAGTGTCTTAACAAATATCTCGAAAACGAATGGAATTGGCAAAAATTAGATTTAGCCGTTGTCTTAGTTAGAAAAAAGTTAGCTGAAAACGAGTACAAACTTCAGAGATCTACCTTTAAAAATAACAAAGCTAGTAAATATCTCGAAAACGATTCGAAGTTGCAAAAATTAGATATAACTATGCATTGATTAGTTAGAACATTTATTAAAGAAAGTTAGCTTAAAAAAGAGTATGACACTTCATTTAAACTCACTTATCTTCTAATTAAAAAAACAATAAAGTTGTCTGTGGAGGCTGAAAATAGTGGGTCTATTATGCAAACTTTATGGATCTAACTTTAAAAATACAAAATTTAAGTCATCTCAACAACGGTCGGACATTGGAAAAATTGAATTGGACCATCCTAAGTGGAAAATTACACACACAAAACATACAATTCCGTGGTATTTATTCCCCCGCCGTCGCGCTGCAGTGGAGGGTTTGGGTGGGGGTAGTGGTGGTGCGGCGTTTCGGCGCACTTGCAGTATGTCGTAGTAGTCGCTCCCAGTCTGTATTTAGAAACGTAATTTTCTCCTTCCTGTTGAAAATCTTCTCGTATTTAAAGATCCCAATGACCTCTCTCGTTAATCTCGGATAGAAACGCTGCTTTTGATATAAGATATTAAGATATCCACCTCGTTGAAAAGGATGTTGTGATTTTCGGAGAGAGCGTGCTCTACTACTGCTGAATTTTGTGTTTGTCCCAGACTGAAATTCCTTTTGTGTTTCGTAATTCTCGTGTTGTCACTGTGTTTTGTGGTGCCAATGTAGAGCGAGCGACAGCTGCATAGAACTTAGTAAACTCCGGCTGCCGATAAGGGATCTCTGTTGTACGAGTGGGTTTAAAGACAGTTTTAACATTGTGCTTTTCCAGTTGCCTGCGGATCCTGTCCGTGACTTTGTGGATGTGTGGTAGACTAGTCCTTCTGTGGTTTTCTTCATTTTCTGCCGTTATTAATTCCTGGCGCTCCACCTTCCTTGGACGGACGACCCTATCGAACTCGTGCTTGCTGTATCCATTTCAACGAAAAGCTCTTTTTAGGTGCTTCGCTCTTCACAATGGTACCGATTAAGGAAGCCATGGAACATATTAACCAGGAATTTCCACAAGATATTGCCAAGTTGTTCCAACACTGCCTAACCATAAAACATATTTTCAATGGAAGGAAGATTTATACGAACCAACTGATAATGAAGACTTAATGTTAGCATGGTCGAAGAAAAAGTATAGTATTTTACTCGTCAAAAAAGCATTTTCTATCGCTCGCGAACATTACCAAACTCGGCTTCGCCTCGGTTGGTAAACTGTTCTCTTGCGAGAGATGATGCTATTTTTCTACAAACGTCAAATAATGATGCATTTTACGCTTTCATTAGACAAACGAAAACCTAACCTTTTTCGAGGATCAGAATGTGAGTTTAATTTTCCGCGCGTTGCCCAGGACAGCAAGCAAAAATAGTTATTTTCCTAACTCGTGAGGAAAGTGATACTTTCCCGCACGCTGTCTGCCGATGCCCGAACGACGCGATGCGGAGTTCGGGCAGCAGACGAGTGCGGGAAAGGCACTTTCCGCACGAGTTAGGAACAATATTTTTTCTACAAGCCAATTCGTTGTAACATGTACAAGGAATAAACATACAATACATAAACAACTTTATCTTTGTCAACAGTATGACAGATGAATTAATCACCAATCAATTGGTTGTTATGACAAAAACTTGGAGTGATTGTTGGTGTGACGTAATATATCAGGCGTAATATAGTATGGGTATATTTTGTATCAAAAATCAATAAAGGCAAGCATAATAGTTCCTTAAATGAGATAAAAATGTTTGGCACGGCTGTAAGGCAGGTGCACCTATCTAGATAGACAGACTATAAAGTCTAAATTATATTATAAATCAGTCATTCTTTAAATATTTACTTTCCCGCACGCCAAGTTTACTTTCACGCACGCCGTGCGGGAAAGTGAAGCTGTCAAAAACAAAATGCGTGCGGGAAAGTGATATATTAAGAACGCTCGTAGAAAAAGATTTTATCGCTTGCTGTCAATAGCAACTACCACCACTCAACCAATTATTAAAAACGTCATTGTCACTTTGATTTAAATTTTCAGATTGTGTCTTCAGTTATGCTCAATTGTGATTCACATTATGTGAAACCGATCGTTTGCAGAAAAAACGTTGTATGCATTACGAGCAAAAAGAAACTTTTTGCTCTCGAGTGATTGCCGCTCTCCGCTTCGCGTCGAGCGGCAAACTTCACTCTCCGATAAAAAAAGTTGTACTTTTCGCTCTTAATGCATAAATAGCTATTTCGTCACTCGTTAAACAATATACTATTAAAGTTATTGAAACCTTCAAGATCTGTCGCCGATTGTAATAAACATCAATTTCGTTATTCAAACCCGATGTTTTTGAGTCAGAATTCTGTTTTGTCTCAATGAGTGTTGTAAACTATTGACTTTTTAATCCCAGCCTCGAACAAAAATTAAATTTTAATCTATATTTTTCACTAATCCTCAATACAGCCCGACTGAAGTCCACTTCCACAATCAATAACTGGACAAACAAGTCTCGCTCAATTCGTATGAGCTAAAGCAACACATTTACGACGGGACCCAATAAAACTGAACTCCGAAGGTCCCAGTCCATGAGAGAGGCGCTCTTTTATCTTTTGTTTTGATGCGTCGGTTATTGCATTAATTTCGCAGATCCGGGCAGCTCGAAACAGGCAGAGCACATCGTTCTCATATCTGATGATATTGGAAAAGTCGGCTTACGGTTTCCGAAAGAATACAAAGAGAGTGCTAAAATATTCTCTGGCTGTCTGTCTGACTGCCTCGCAATATAGATTGCGTGTTTCGCTTGGTTTATAAATAAAATATTAAAGGAGGAGTTGTTTTTTTGCCTACGTAGCCTAGGTAGCTGCCTGATTGGAATAGAATGAGAAGAGATTTTTATTGGCTTTTTATTTAATTTTTATAAGTCTTTATAAAATGCTTGAACAGTCGAACAAAATCTATTTTAACTTGGTGCCCCTATTGGCCCCGAAATGACGTAAAAATTTACTTCTAAGTCCATAAAATCTTTCACCGGCAACTTTCAGATTGTATTAAAAGAGCATTTTCTCAATAACGTGAACTGACATTTTTAAGTTAAGGAAAGGCACCAGCGACGCAAGAAAGAAAGTTTGTAACATGATTTATAGCACTCGAGACACTTTCATCATATTTTGATTACTTCCGAAGGGTCTCTGGCCTCTAAATAAAATTTCAATCTCCTTTCGAAGGCAACTTTAAATTGAATACCAAGGCTAAGTACACCGTTAAGGAGTCGAGTCGGCTGACGTAGCGCGAAGTAAAAACATTTTCCGTTTTACCTATAGATCTCCGGGTGAAGGCAAATTAAGTTTGAACCCCACAGAGACCTACAGTCACTCTCTTTGTATTGAATCGACAAAGTAAAACGTTTTACGACTTAATAATCGTAAAAATTTTACTATCTCACTCGATTGTACGTACTCAGTTCAGTTTTTTTTGTACTAGGGAAATTTAGACATAAACTCTATGAATTGCTTACATGGAGATTTCTGTCTGTACAGGGATATCATTTTAAGTAGGTCACTCGATTAGCAGCTTTTCTGTTAAACTTCATAAAAATTTGATACATGACATCTAAGGCTGACTTCGGATCCTGGGCTGGCGACGTCACTGGCAGCCAGGTACGACGCCATCTTGATTTTTTTGTAATGGAATCACACGTATATTTACATACAGTCCAATAGAGCTGCACATTTCGATTTATAAAGGGTGGTAAATTTGTTGAATTTCGAAAATCATTTTAAGTTGCTCACTCTATTAGCAGATTTCCTGATACATTTACGATTTACGTCGCTAGCCCAGGATCCGAGGTCAGCCTTAGAGTGAGCGACTTAGAATGATTTTCGAAATTTAACAACTTTACCACCCTGTATAATCAAAACGCCTACCGTTTATTGGCGGACCAGTTTCGGCGCCAAGGCCATCATCAGCGCCCAAAAATCTATTAACGAATAACGTTGTAGCAATAGTGTTGGTTGCCAACATAGGTATATAAAATGTTTAAAAATTTTTAAGAACAAGGCACCCCCTCAACACACAAACATGTAATTGACAACAACAGATTAAGATTAAGAACACATATTAAGAAGTATCGGGTCCAAAGAGGATTTGTAAGTATTTGTATTTTTGTGTTTTTTATGATTCCTAGAAGTGACCTCCATGTTGGTAAAGTATTAATTTTACAACTTGGACCCTTCATCTTTTTTTTCTTGCTTTGTTTATTATATGTAAAATGGATGAAAGGAAAAATAAAGTAATTAAAGGCAGGTCTTAAATAAATGTTTGTACCTTTTACCTGATCGATTATTGTCAAAAGATAGAATACGTCAAACATGTTTGTCAAAAGTTTTAACTCAAAAAACTTTGAAAACCATACTATTATGGCTCCACAACGTTACAATCAGCACGCACAGCTATTAATTCTAAATAACGTTTTGGCGTTCTTGGAGATGGAGAAGATTCAAGTAACAAATGGTGTTCCAATCGATTGTGGGAACGTGTTGCAAATAGCCTCAAATGCGTTGAAAAATAAGAAAACTACGTTGAAATGAATGAAAAAACAGGTGTTCAGATGGACAAGGATTATTTGGCTAACAAGTTTATGAAACAAAAAGTAAATAAAACCAAAATTACTGATTTTATGAAGAACAAAATTGGAGACATTTTTTACCGTATGTTAGCATGAAATGAGTATGTAACTATTGCAAACCTTCGAAGACAACTCCTTGAATAACTAAGTGGATTCTTCACTTGTTCTATTTCGGCCCTTACTCAGTGGTGACATAGTGTATAGAGGGTTTAAATGGAAAACATGTAACAATCTTGCGATGGTTTGTGGTTGATGTTTCTTTTAATGTAATTAGTAACATCTAAAAAAAATTATATTTATGTGTCGTTATATAGTGGTCGACGCCGGCAATGAACACGGCAAAGAAGGGTGATTACGATGATTCTATGAGCAGAGTCAATTTCGAAAAATGGTTTAAAACCCGGTGAGTTCCAAACTTACCTCCAAGATCTTTAATTATTATGGATAACGCTTCTCGCCACTCCGGCCTTTATGAGGGAATTCCAAACAAATCCTGACCAAAATATAAATTAATTGACTGGCTATGAAAGACGAAATTTGGGCTATTCGTTACCACAAAAGAAATTTGAATTGGACGAATATGTGAAACCTTCTGGACATAAAATACTACGTTTGTCACCTTACCAATGTCAGTATAACTCTATAGAAATGTGGTAGCAAAGGGACTGTAGAGAAAGTGCTGGTTACGTGAAGCAATGTTGTAGGACACGTCACAGCAGGGGACAATTGGAAAAAATATGTTGAGCATGTGAACAAAATCATCAAGGATGGGAGGCAATGAAAACTATTGTCTGCTCGGAGGTTGCTCAGCGTATAATTTGGCCAGGGGACCTTTCCGATGATTCCGATACCGAGTTTAATACTGCGGAGGATGGCTCGGAGGAAGAAGAGATTTAGTAGAGATAGAGAGTTACTCTCACTTACCTTAGTACAAGGACTTACTAAATTATGATCATTGCAAACATAACTTACATGTCTCAAATTTTGTTCTTCATAAAATCGGTTATATTGGTTCTATTTAATTTTTGCTTCATAGCTTTGTTATCCAAATAGGTATTCTGTCCGATTTAATATCACGTTTTTTAAATTAATTTTAATGTAGCTTTTTCCCAATTTTCAAGGCAGTGGGAGCTATTTGTATAACACGTTCTCCACCTCTAAGCACCTAATTGAATTAGTTTGTAAAATATATATATGGTTGTAAGTTTAGTTTAAATATTGTTGCGAACTAGGGTTCAATAATTCCAGTCTAACGATTTAATACGAAAACACTATTTATTTATTCCACAAATACACTCGATTAAAATACGACGACTACTCGGGCGCTCTATGCGCCTTTTATATACAATCCTAAAATTACAGAAAAACCTAGAAAGTTCTTTATAAGAATTCTTGAATAATCTCATATAAAAAAAAACGGTTGTAAACAACTGCCTTCTAGATTAAGCCAGACGAGCAATAAATCACTCGTGTCAGCCATGACGCAGCGCGGATAGGTCGCGAAGCTCCACCAACCAACACGCTCCCATGCGTTGCCCCGCCTCCCATGCGGGGTTGCTGCGATCGTAACATTGCCCTCCTCCTAAGTCTGTTCGTCCCGAACAGATAGAGTTCCATGGTATCGTGCTAATCGATCCAAATGAACGACCTTCATCTTTGACCTAGGGGTCCTCTGGATCCTATACACCACATCATTAATCTTCTTTATAATTGTATAAGGTCCTTCCCAATTTTGGCTAAGTTTGGGCGACTTCCCCACCTTTCGCCTCGGATTGTATAGCCACACCAAATCACCATCCTGGAAGCCGCGGGAGTTAGCTAGTAAGTCATATCTTGCTTTGGCTCGATCACTGGATATCCGCAGTTTATTCCTGACTTGCTCATGAACATTGTTCAGCCTCTCCTTAAGCTCCTCCACAAAATTCTCAGAGCTGAGCGACTCTTTTTCTGGTGTTCCATACATCAAATCCGCAGGAAGCCTCATTTCCCTCCCGAACATCACTTTCGCCGGAGTATAACCAGTGGCTTCATGCGTAGAGCCTCGATATGCCATCAACATGAGAGGTAGATGTTGGTCCCAATCACGCTGATGATCTGCCACCATTTTAGACAGGTAATGTTCCATGGTCCGATTAAATCTCTCTACCATCCCATCCGACTGTGGATGCAAAGGAGTTGTCCTGGTCTTGCGAATTCCGAGAAGTTCCATGACCTTCTGGAAAACAGCCGATTCAAAATTTCGGCCCTGATCAGAATGAAGTTCGAGAGGGACTCCAAATCTGCAGAACATTTCATTTACTAGCACCGTTGCCACAGTCGTTGCTTCTTGATTAGGCAGGGCGTATGCTTCAGGCCATTTAGTGAAGTAATCCATGGCAACCAAGATGTATTTATTGCCCGACTCAGTCTGAGGAAACGGTCCCGCGACATCAATTGCTACCCTCTCGAATGGAGCACCTACAGTGTACTGCACCATTCGGCCCCGTGATCTTGTTCGAGGTCCTTTTGTGGCACAACAAACTTCACACTTGCGGCACCAAGATTCGACGTCTTCATGATAATTCACCCAGTAATACCGCTCTTTAATTTTTGCCAATGTTTTATTGACCCCAAAATGGCCTCCGCTTGTTCCGTTGTGCATTTCCTGTAGTACATCTGATTTTCTGCTACCAGGAACTACCAACTGACTGACTATGGACTTGCCATCCGGACTCTCCCACGCTCTCTTCAGTAGTCCATTTTCTATTTTAAGAGAGTGCCACTGGGCCCATAGCGCCTTCAGGTTTGGACTTTTACCAGCGATTTCTTGCCATTCTGGTCTCTTGTCGTCAGTCTTTGCAGAGAGAATGGGTGCAATATCTGAATCATTCAACTGTTCTTCTCGAAGCGTCTGTGTGGTCCAGCCATCGTTTACTTCCACCGACGTTCTCCTTACAGAAGGAAGTCCCTCACGCTGCTCAGTTCTTTGACAATGCCGACAATCTTCTTTACATGGCCGTCTAGACAATGCATCGGCATTTCCGTGAGACCTTCCTGGTCGATGTTCAATTTGAAAATCGTACTGCTGCAGGCGCTCTATCCATCTGGCTATTTGACCTTCAGAGTTTTTCATCTGTAATAACCATTTCAAGGCTCCATGGTCAGTTCTAATCAGGAACCTTTTTCCATATAAGTAGCGATGGTAATGTTCGACTGCTTTAACGATGGCCAACAGCTCCTTTCTAGTGACGCAATAGTTTCTTTCTGGCTTACTTAAAGTCTTACTGTAGTACTCAATGACCTTCTCTTGCCCGTTTTGTCTTTGAGAGAGTACTGCACCTAGACCACAGTTACTTGCATCCGTGTCCAGAATAAACAGTCCGTCCTTTATAGGGTAAGCCAAGATTGGACTAGAACAGAGGGCAGCTTTAAGCCTTGCAAATGCCTGACTGCAATCATGGTTCCACAAGAAGGGTGTTTTCTTTTCTGTTAATTTGTGCAGCGGTTTTGCGATGTCGGCGAATCCCTCTACAAATCTCCTGTAGTAAGTACATAGTCCCAAAAAGCTCCTTACTTCGTGTTTGTCTCGGGGAACTGGCCAATCTTTAATGGCAGATATTTTACTTTGGCTAGTCTGAATGCCTTGTTCTGAGATAGTATGCCCCAAGTACTCGACTTGCTTTTGGAATAGGCTGCATTTCTTGTAGTTTAACTTCAGGTGAGCATTCCGTAACTTGCTGAAGATTTCTCTTAAATTCTTCAAATGCTCGTCAAAATTACGTCCCATGACAATTATGTCATCCAAGTATACCAGGCAAGTTTTCCAAGTCAGCCCCCTCAAAACAAGTTCCATTAGTCGCTCGAAAGTTGATGGAGCATTGCACAATCCAAAAGGCATAACAGTGAACTGGTATAGCCCAGAACCAGTAGAAAATGCAGTCTTCTCTTTGTCTTCGGGAGCAATCTTTACTTGCCAATACCCACTTTTTAAATCTAGAGTGGAAAACCACTTTGATCCCGATAAAGTTGCTAAGGTGTCGTCTATACGTGGCAATGGGTAGCTGTCTTTCTTGGTCACATCATTAAGTTTCCTGTAGTCAATACAGAACCGCGTTGAGCCATCTTTCTTCTTAACAAGAACCACAGGCGACGACCATGGACTAGATGATTCTTCTATGACGCCCTCCTGTAACATTTCATTCAGCAAACTGTTAACTTCCTGTTGTTTCGCCAGAGGGACCCTTCGTGGATGTTGTCGTATTGGCTGGGCATCTCCTGTGTTGATCTTATGGACAACTAAATCGGTTTGACTGTCGTTGCTCTTGAAGTTAAACATATCAGATTCATCCATAGCAAATTTTATAGCAGACTGAAGTTGTTCCTTTGACAGGTGACTCCACTGTCGCTTAAAAGCATCAATAACTTCTGGAGAAGCTTGGTTAGAAGATTTAACTTTGGATGTCTCTGCTTCGACACAATTACATACCCATTGCACAGGCTCATAATTGGCAAGAACTGTTCCTTCTTTGAGCTTGATGGTCTTTTCTCCAATATTTGCAACTCGTACTGGCATAGTCTTCTTCGTGTCGGTCAAAGTTCGTGCTACCATGATTTCAGTCGTCAAATCCAGGTTAGGTTCTATAAGTCCTATGGACCACCCAGGATCATTTTCAGAAGTCACTGTGATAATTTGTTCTGAATTTGGAGGAATTTTCACATCTTCCACCACCAGTAGACGGACACTAGTTTCCACATTTCCATTGGTTAATGCGAACTCCTCATCTCCAAATGTGAGAATATTCCGTTTGTGATCATAGGAGAATCCATGTTTCCTGATGAGATCCATTCCCAAAATAAACTCGTCTTTGATCCTGGCAACCAACACTTTATGCCGAACTTCGAGTCTTTCTCCAATAATGATGGTGACATCGGCTTCTCCGTCTATAGGGCAAGACTCTCCAGTGACTGATTTTAACATAATGGGATTGGGCAATGGTTGTATAGTATATCCGACAAGTTTATCTGGCCTTACAATGGTCACATCTGCTCCTGTATCGATGGTAATCTGGATTTTCTGTCCTTTAATGCGTCCGGCCACTGTAAGACTTTTGCCACCCAAATTATTGACTTTAAAGATCCTGGGGGTCTTAACGGGCCCGGTCAATTGCCCCCTTGCATTGACCGGAATTAGTTTTCCTGGGACCTAGGGCGTTCTTGGTCGCCGCTCGGTCTTCTAAACGACGGCGACGGACTTCTTGCCCTATTACGGCAATTACTCTTGATGTGACCCAGTCTGCCGCAGTTAAAACATTTTATGCCCCGATTGTCTGTTGATCGAGGCGTCCTTCCCAACAGGGCTTGTATATTGACTGCCATATCCTTTATCGTTTTATGTAAACTGGTCATGGATTCAGTCCTTGACGTATCCTCCTCGTCATCGCAAGTTGCCATTCTTACACGTGGAGAAGAACTAGATGACACTCGTGACGCCTCGAATTCCAGGGCCCGAACTAGTGCCTCGCTGATATTCCTGGGCCTTACTAGACGTAAGTGGTATCTCATGTCACTATCTCGAACTCCCTCAATGAACCTTTCGGCGGCAAATTGCGTTTGAAAACATTCAGGGGCTGATGGGTATGCCAGATGAATTAGTCTGTCTATGTCCGCCTCAAATTCTTGTAAGGATTCACCTGACTTCTGCTGTCTCATCCTCAGCTGGGCTTGGAACACGGTTTCTTTGTGCTCGTTTCCAAATCGTAGTTGCAGAGAGTGTACTAAAACTGCATAATTACTTTGATCAGCTGCCGACAGAGATTGGAGTAGTTCAGCCGCTTTTCCACGAAGTGCTACCACTAATGATGTAGCTTTCTGGGGTTCGGACCAGCCATTAGCTTTTGCAGCTGCCTCAAATTGTGTTTTATAAATTTCCCACGCCGTAGTACCGTCATAATCGGGAGGCTTAATTTTAACGTTGGCTGTGCTAAAACTCTCTGTAGACACGGTGTCGTCCTCAAGTTGTTCCCGGAATTTCTTTTCTAGCTCGAGAACCCTCTGGTTGACAGCTTCGAGTCCTTCGTTAACGGATTCATTAACGGATTGCATTATTCTTTCTTCCAACTGTTGCTCCCTGACTGCGAGATGGCTCATTAATTCTTCTTTGAATTGTTGATGACGTCGCTCTTGCACTTGATCACGTTTTTCCTGCTCTTCTTTTTGTTCTTTATAACGCCGCTCCTGAATTTGATCACGTTTTTCCAGCTCTTCTTTCTGTTGTTGATAACGTCGCTCCTGAACTTGATCACGTCTTTCTTGCTCCTCTTTTTGTTCGTTATAACGTTTCTCCTGTTCTAGATAACGTCGCTCCTGTAATTGATCACGTTTTTCCTGTTCTTCCCTCTGTTGCTGCATGAGGGACAGCAGGGCGGCAAGTTGATCCTCCATCGCTTGATGCTGGCTTCTAGTCACTGGCATAAACACGCAATGTCCGGCAATGAAGCACTCACTTACAGTTCAGTGATATTGGTCCTCAAATTCCCACTGGAATCCCACTTCTGACACCAATTGTTGCGAACTAGGGTTCAATAATTCCAGTCTAACGATTTAATACGAAAACACTATTTATTTATTCCACAAATACACTCGATTAAAATACGACGACTACTCGGGCGCTCTATGCGCCTTTTATATACAATCCTAAAATTACAGAAAAACCTAGAAAGTTCTTTATAAGAATTCTTGAATAATCTCATATAAAAAAAAAACGGTTGTAAACAACTGCCTTCTAGATTAAGCCAGACGAGCAATAAATCACTCGTGTCAGCCATGACGCAGCGCGGATAGGTCGCGAAGCTCCACCAACCAACACGCTCCCATGCGTTGCCCCGCCTCCCATGCGGGGTTGCTGCGATCGTAACAATATAAATATAAATCATTTTATTGAATTATAAATAGAGAGTCAGTTACACACATTAACTTCATAATTATTCAGGTTAGTATAATATTCACGCCGATAAACCCGGTAGGGTTGCCTAAGCCAAGTTTATTAAGAATTTTATACTATAAATTACGTAAAGGTGTGCGTATACTTTTACTTAATTAATTAGCTAAGATTTTTCCCCGTTTCAAGAGGAAATTAGAAAGCTCATGCGTTATCCGCATGACCGCAAAAGATGGCTTTTTACATTATTATATTATGTAAGTAGGTAATTTTGATCATTATTCTGAAACCATAAAGACACTAAAAAGTGGCAATCCTTTCTTTCTTTTTCAATTTACTTTCTTACGTAGATACTTATCATATATAATTCTAATACAATCTTACCCATTCTAAAGTTCATACCCCTATCTAAAACATTACTTTTGTAAATCAAAGAGAAAAAGGTTTAGAGTTTTTATTTAGATTTTTAGAATTGACAAAAAATAGGTATTTGCTAAGCAAGTTTAATAGTTGATTGTGTTTGAAGCCTTATATTTGGCAGCTTTCGTCTAATGTTGGTTATGTTACGATAATAGGTATATCATACCTATTATAATAACCCTGCGACGTACGTAATTTTCATACCTTTTGACGTCTGGCCCAAGTTGTAAAATTACAACTTGGCTATGACTTTATGTGACCTCATAACCAAAACTGAAAGTCAAACCTTGTTCTTCAGATTCATTAGTCTGACTGAAGCGCCCTCTGCCGCTCTGCGATGCAATTCTTCAGAACCCAAAAACTAGTACTAGTAGAACAAGAATGGGAACGTTCAGAGCGCAGTCATAGATGTCCCCCGACAAAACAGACCCAGACCAGCAATTATATTTCGGCGCCTCGTCCTCGAAACCAATTGAAATAACTAGGTAGTACGGCTCTCGCGCGTGCTAGGACCACAAAGTTTAAAGGCGAAAACATCATTCCTTACGTCGTATGCTGTCAGCTGTCATCCGCGCCTTCGCGCCCATAACTGACAGCTCATAGGCATTTACTTCATACTGTATCATTTAGAACACTTTTACGTACTTGATTTTAATCCGGTAAATAGCTTTTTACAGGATTGAATATCGTAAAGAAATTTTACAGTTTACGGCACATCTTCAATAAATCCATTGTATCCATGGTAACCGGGAAACCGGTACCGGTACAGGATACCGCAATGAAACTATTTGTCAAATTGGCGGATTTGTCAAAAATATATTCGCCGTGAATAAAATTATTTTTTTCCTGTTTTTAATAAGTATGAAGTAAAATGTTGTACATCATACGTCCGGTAACCTGATACAGTAGTCGTTCCGAAATTCCAGACTCGGCTAGCGCCTCGTCCGGAAACATCTTACTCCTACGATTTAACTATATTTACCGGACTTATAACCTAAATAACTATTTTGTGCGTTAGGAATTACCACGTTTTCTTTTCTAGACATATTCTTTTTTCTTTTTTAGATAATTACAGGTAATTTCAGTTGGAAAAATTATGGGCAAACACAAGCACAAGTCTAGGAGTAGAAATAGGTCTCATAGTAGAGACCTAAAGAGGCCTAAACGAGACCTTGGCAAAGAAATAGATGAGCTTAAAGCATTGCTAGCTCATGGTAAATATTCGGGTTTAACTGGAAAGGGCGAAACCCACTCATCGAGGGGATGCTCCGTGGAAACCTCCACGACCTCTCGGGAATCTAAAGCCACGACAGAAAAATCTCCATTTGAGAATTTTGGCAAGAATAAAGTTGCTTCAAAGAAGTCCAAACCATTGTCTTCTCCGAGGACTCCTCCAAGTTGTAGCACTGCACCTAGTATCTGGTCATTGCCAGCTAGGTCGTACTCTCATCAGGATTCGAACCTTAACAAAGGTAGTTCTGACGAGGATCGTCAATCTCTTTCATGCATTAGTTTAATAGCAAGCGATATGGAGTCAGCCATGGAAGAATAACCATTAGCCGCTACACCTAGTATTAATCGTGGTTGTTTTTATAATTAAAGTTGGTGGACTGTATTTGTGTGGGTTCGCACATCTAAAGCTAAATAAATGTCTTTTATTCACATTTATTTATTCATCATCGTTTTACAAAACAAGCTATTGACAAAAATAAAAATATTTGCTTTCAGTGAATTGTTTACGTGTTTTCAGCTACATAAACGACATCTGTCTCGTACTAATTTTCTGTCTCTGCTGCTCGCTCGCCGCCGTCTCTCAGTCGAAGGTAGTTCTGCACGCCCGTCTTCTAGTTTAATAGTGCTGTTGTCAGATTGCGCGCGAACTTTGCCCCCTACCTTGGAAGGCCTCTCTTCCAATAGTTTGGAAGGTCTCTCCCAAACTCAATCCTTTAGTGATAGATCCAACGGCAGCACGCAGATCTTTTTCACTGCTCGCTTAACGGATCCTTTTGAGGTAAAGACAGTAGCAACTCTTAGTATATTGTCAGCCCCTGTCTGGTCCACCCGACCCATAAGCCATTTACAGGGAGGCAGATTATCTTCTTTCATAACAACCATGCTTCAATGTTACACAAGATTTATGCCACTTGACTCGGTGCTGAAACTCTGATATATGACCATCTGGCCCAAAAATGCTGCTGAAACCTTTGAACTGCTTGGAAGTGTGATAGTCGGTTAACTGGCAGATGAGTCACACTGGCATCTGGGACGGCAGTCATGGGCTGACCAATAAAAAAGTGGGAGGGTGTCAAGGGTGTTAAATCTAAGGGATCTGAAGATATAGGAGAGAGAGGACGGGAGTTTATTATGGCCTCAATCTGAACTATTAGAGTGTAAAATCTTTCGTACGTTAACAACGCATTACATGCAATACGCTTCAGATGGTATTTGGTAACCTTCACACCAGCCTCCCAAATTCCTCCAAAATGAGGTGATTAGGGAGGAATAAACGACCATGATATATCTGCATTCTCAAAAGACTCTATTAAGGTATTACTATTATTTTTTTTAACTTGTTTGAGTTCACGTGCAGCTCCAACAAAATTGCTGCCGATATCCGACAATACTTTCATTGGTGTTCCGCGGCACGAAGAAAACTTTCTAAGTGCGGCCAAAAACGACTCAGTTGTCAGATCAGACACCAACTCAAGGTGCACTGCACAAATAAATAGAGCTATATAAGCCTTGGTGGTCTCAAATCCCCTTCCCTGTTTATCCCTTAGCATAAATAGTCCTGCGTAATCGACCCCAATGACATGAAAATGTGGTGCTGGTTTTACAGTTGATAAGAGCAGTTGGGGTCCCGCATGCATAAGTTTTCGATGCTGCTCTATCAGAAAAAGTTTCGTGACACAATGATTTCCTGAGAGGATTATCGGGTGTTTCTTATTAAAGTCAAAACCTGAGTAGCTCAATCTTCCGCCAACTCTAAGCACACCGTTCGAATCTAAGGGTTTGTTTAATCGAATAAGTTTGCTTCTTCCAGGAAGAGATTCACCATGACCTAACAACTCTATTTCACTCTTAAATGATTCCCACTGCACTATTCGGATGATATATTGTAATGCATCTTCCAATTCACTGTATGTTAATGGACCCCGTGCCTCAGCACGTTGATTACGGCAAATTCGCACAAACCTCAGAACGAAAGCCATAGATCTCTGCAGTCGAGAAAAAATAGAGAATCGGTTAAAATCAATAATATTTCACAATTTCGTGGAGAAATTAGAATAAATTACTGGTTTTTTGACCTCTGGTAATTCTTCCCTAAGCACTGAAGGCAAATTTTCCTCTAGTTCATGAAGCCAAGGTGGCCCATGCCAATAAATATGTAAAGACTTCAAATTGTTAGGCATTACCCCCCCTGATATGTAGTCGGCAGGATATTCCGCAGTAGGCACATGCCTCCAATCATCTCTTGTTGACAAGTGCTGAATCGCGGGTACTCGATTGGCAACAAATACCTGTAGATCGCTGGGCGATATTCCCAAGCATCCCAAAACAATTGTGGAGTCACACCAATACACAACCCTTTGAATATCAGTGTCCAAAGAGGAAACAACTTTTACTGTCAATCTTGCCAACAATAAAGCAGCTGTGAGTTCAATCCAAGGTATTGTAGCAGGCTTTATTGGCCCTACCTTTGACTTAGCACACACCAATCTTACTGTGATCTCTCCATTGCTGTCAACTCACCTCATGTAAACACAGGCCCCATAGGCATTAGCAGAGGAATCAGAGAACCCCTGTAGTTCTATATGTACTGCATCACCACATCAGACCTGACGCGGTATTGCAAGCTCTCTTAATGGATGTAACTCATCCCTAAATTGCAACCATCGGCTGTGCAACGGCGTGGGCAAAGAAGTATCCCATGACAATTTTTCCCTCCAAATGTCTCTCAGGAGGATTTTGGCAACAATAACATTGGCACTGAGAAGTCCCAAAGGGCTAAAGATTTGGGCGACTTCTGAAAGAACAGTGCGTTTTGTTATTTTTGAATTGAAAAACTCTCCAGTTTTAAATAGCAGGACATCCTGCTTTCCATTCCACAAAAGTCCCAATGTCTTTGTGTTTTCATTCACACCCAAATCGACAAAATCGGTCTGATTACATACTTTAATTCCCGCTAAGACTCTAGGCTCATTTGAGATCCGTTTCCTTAAATGGAACGAAGCACTCATCAAAACATCAGTAACTCCATTAGCCAAGGCAGTTACCTCTTCCACTGTATCTCCACCAGTCAACAAAGCGTCTACATAAAAATCCTCCTTAATCACACGAGAGACTTGCGGAAAGTCCTTCTAACATTCAATGCCGAGCTGAAATAGACACCTGATAGCCAGAAATGGCGTCGATCTGGTTCCGTAAATCACAGTAGCCAATTCGTATATTTCCTATGGGTCTGTGGGTCTATTACGCCAAAAAAATTCGCTGAAGTGAGCGCTGTGAAGCATGAATCTGACACATCCGATACATCTTTTCAACATCAGCAGCAATAACATAGCTATGTTTATAAAATCTTAAGAGAATAGTTAAGAGGTCTGATTGAATAGTTGGCCCCGTCATTTGCAGGTCATTAAAATAACATCCCCGAACTGCTGACACAGGACGCACCAAAGACAACACGAAGCTTTGTTGTTAAAATACTTTCATTTTGTATCCTTTATCTTACTTCTACTCTAGTCATGTGACCTAATGTCTTATACTCGTTAATAAATGTCAGGTATTAGGATTTAAATTCCGTATTACGCTCAAACTTTCTTTCTAAAGACAGAAAACGTCTTCAGCCACCTCATATGAATCACCCAAGTTTGCTATGCCCTTAGACATTGGAATACTAAGAACAAATTTTCCATCACTATCACGGTAAGTTATTTTTTGAAAATGTTCCTCGCGCCTTTTCCTCTGAAGATAATGCTTTGACCTGCTGAAACAGGCTTATGAATATTAGGTCCTGAAACAATCTAACCAAACCTCGTCTTCTGTGCATAAGGTCCACACTCACCCAACTTTATTTGCTCCACACACAGAACCTCATAAAAATGGTCAGCTCCAATCAATAGATCGATATCACTTGGAGTGTCAAAACGTGAATCTGCAAGCTGAAGATGACCAGGAATATTTAGAGTATTTCCATCAAAATGAGATTAGGCAATGTGCCAGTAATACAAGGGACGATAAGGCAAGATATTTTTTTAAAAAAATGCATTTACATGGGACCTTATAACCACATTACACCTTTTCTGAGATTGGGCACACGCACCACCAAGACCACAAACAGTGACACTCATTTAACTTGTTTCTACATTCAATCGTTCGCATAGCCGCCCTGTAATAAAACTGGTTTGAGATCCTGAGTCAAGCAGGGCTCTAGCCCTATGAGGTTTATTTTGTTCATCCAAAACATTAACTAACAACGCAGGCAAAAGTACTTGTTGGTTTGGAAACAAAATGCTGAATGATAGTTGATGTACAATGTGCTCTACCTTTTGAAAATCCTCGTATTTAGGTATTTCACTTTGTGTATCATTTATTTGAACTCTATTATCTACGTGTAATAAAGTGTTGCGTTTGTTGTTACATTTTTTACATTTACGAGAAAAACATTGTTTGTATGTTTGACCTAGCCTTAAACAATTCAGACAAAGCCGTTTTTTCTTAATTCAGTCCCTGAAATTCCACACACTCTTTAATATAATGCAATTGATGATTAATACAAAAAACACAAATACTTACAAATCCTCCTTGGACCTGATAGTTTTTAAAAGTTTTTTAAACGTATTTTAAAGTATTTTAATAGTTTTTAAATTGTCGAACCTGTTACGTGTAGCTGTTGTTGTCAATTACATGTTTGTGTGAGAGGGTGCCTTGGCGCGATGACTCCTCACCCTTCACTTCCCCTCCTTTAGCAAGTAACTTCTTAAAAATAAAAATAAAAATTATATACCTATGTTGGCAACTAACACTATTGCTACAACGTTAGTCGTTAATACATTTTTGGGCGCTGGTGATAGCCTTTGCGCCGAAACCGATCCGCCAATGAGGGATTTTTGAAACAATGCTGCGCGCCATTTTTGAAACAATGCACACGCCACAAAAACAAAATTCGAAATATATATATATATATATATATATATGTTCCAAAGAAAACTTTATACGGAAATTCCTTAAATTTTTCTTTTTTTGAAACAAATTTATCTCGAATTATTTTTAGTTCAGGAAAAAGAAAAGTTTTGTAATGCCCTCTAAAATGCTCGAAATGCTGACCATCTGGCTCTATGCATTGCTGAAGCCTCTCATGAGTAGACAAAACTGCCGCTTTAATTTAAGTTTTCTGTATGTTACGGATTGCACTACGAATCCGGTTTTTCATATCTTCTCTAGTCGTAAGTTGGCCATTTTTCCATGTGTATCCCCACTAGGAATTGTAATGATAAATTGCTTCTTATCGGCTATGAGTGGTCTTTTTTTCTGTTCTCCATCTTGTGACGAAGGAGACTTCAATTTTCCGATCTAGGCACAACAGAAAAATTCCTCATAACTAAACACGACAGCCGATTCCAACAGCTGTGGTATCTTTTGATTCCAAGACCCCATGAGGTAACATCATTTGTTTAAAGTTCCCAATCTTACCCTTTCCAGAATTTTTTTTGTAAAGAAGATTTCAAAAGGATAACGTCACTGCTAAAAATAGCGATTTGGATGTGTCGGCTCTGTTGATAAGACTACTAAAAAACGGTTTTGGAAGTGGCAACTCAAATTCTTCAAGAAACTACAGACCAACTCGGTTTTCAGACAAGCTAAATCTGATTTGCCTTACACCCTAGGCGCCAATACTAGTACCTAGGCAATAGCATTAGCTGTTCTTCAGGGGGAAGCTATAAAAGACCAATATAGTATGCAATCGAGATGTGAATTTTGCTGAAAAACTAAGCCACCCCAGGTCTAGTCTCGGGGATATTCGTTGTAAAGAGTGCTCATCAGCCTTTACGTTGGTTGCTTTCCTTAAAATCGCCAAGCATACGCATTGTACGAAAATAGTATATTATGCAACTAGTGCCGAAAATTGCGCTTTTCACACACGTGTGGCGGTTTGGACACAAGAGTGTGCAGAGTAATTTTCGTACGTGTTGCACACTATACTTTTTCTAAGACTGCAACTTTGTTTCATAATTCGTATTATAAAATAGATGCAAGGCGTGTGCAAAACGATCAGAAGCGGGCGCAAAATGGACTTGCACACGCATGCACATACTGGAGCTTCTATAGACATTTTGAAACGATATGGTGGCTGGAGATCATCTGCCTTAGCTGAGGGATATGTAGAAAACTCCGTTGATAATAAAAGACACGTAGCAGACCAAATTTCTGGTGGTTTTCACTCAAAAAAGTGGCTTCACAAGTGATCATCCATTTTTTGATGTACCCTGCACGATAACATCACTAGTGAAATATGAACGTGATATCAAAGATCACTAGTGAAATATCAACTATATAGTCTAGGGATATTTCTAATGCAGACATTCACAGTTTGTTTCATCTTTCCAATTGTTCCCATTTTACTACTAATTTTCAAAAGTTTGATAAATTAAAATTCGTTTATATATTATAGCGCTTTACTAACACTTTACTCCCTAGGGAGTAAAAAAATTACTTTAGAGGGAGTGAACTAGCAACGTTATTCCCAGATGTACAAAAAAAAATTAATCGAAACAAGGAAAATAGGGTTTGAGTGGGGGATTCTATAAAATTCGTAATTATATAACGAACAAATAAAGACAAAGCCTTAATGATAAAGAGGGGACCAAACAAAGGAAAACTTAGAGCTCAAAACTCAAAAACTCTTATAAGAATATTTCCATTCAAGAAGGAAGAGATGATATGAATATATCATATATGAAATGTTATTTAAGATGATTTCACCATATAAAGAAGAATATGATTTTACCAACTGTGACCACAATTTGATAATCCAGCTCCTGTGCAATTTTTGAGGAAAAAAAATCCAAATAAAACACTAATAAAGCCCACCATGGTAAAATATGATTGTTACACGATGCAGTTGGTCGATAAATATTAAATACTTCACAGAGTCAATAAACCTTGGAATAATTTAACATTTTATGTAACGATATACCCCGAGCAGATCGTAAACTCGCTAATAAAGTTCCCCGCAAAACTACCCGAGCATCATAATTCCGAGATTAATTACTTTATCGATAAAACTACTCGATTAAAAATTCTGCACAGGAAAGCGGATTGCGTTAAGGAAAGTCAAAACTTTCCGGAAACGAAAAATGTCAGAGGAAAAACTAGCCCACTGCTAATTGGGGTGGAATAATTGAATTGACCCAAATTTAAATACTTGTTAAACTTTATCGATCTGAAAAGCTAAAATTGAGACAAAAGGAAAGAAATCAATTGTGAGCGTATTTCAGGCTTCAGTCAATTTATACCTCTTAAAGGTGTCTTGAAAGGTCTTGTTATAAATAACACATAACACATAAAGGGGAGATCGAAACAATGTCTGTTAAAAAAATCATAAAAAAATCCTTCCTAACATACACGGCTTGAAGCCTGTGACAACAAAGCTTTTCGACAATTTTTTTAATTTTCACCTAAACAACAAAAAAATAGGGAGTGAGCCATTTTTTTGCAATTTGGACACACAAACACGGCAGACTTCTCGTGAAATAATGGAACCAATTTTAGGAAAATGTCGGTAATTGTTTGCCCTCATTATTATCGTTTATTACATTAATTTTAGCTCGTTATATGTCATTGTAACATTTGAGACTTAAGCTACGCTTATTTTCTGAATCATTTCAACACGACTAGATATTAAAATGTAGAAAAGAACTGAAAATCATTCAATTAAAACGAAACAGAGTCGTTTTGCAAGGAGACGTCCTTGCCTTTTGCGTTACAAGAAAAAACTCATGTATAGATCCGATAATTTATAAAAAATTAGTCGGGGCAAAGCCTGTTCGACTGGTGGCAAAAATAAGACAGGAAGCCATGAACGTTCTGACACAGCGAACGTCAGACATATTGCTAAAAAAGATAACAAAAGGATGTGGTACCACCCTGAAGAAGAGGAAGATAGAAGGAACATAACAGGAACTAAAAGCAGAACATTAAAAGTGGAAAAAGGCAGAAAACATTGAACTAATAAAATGTGGACCAGAGATTTTATTAGAAAATCTAACAAACCTCTTTAACGAACATCTAATTAGAGGAGAAAACATTCCACAAGACTGGAATACGTCATATATCAGCCCAATATATAAGAAAGGTGATAAAAAAAATTGCGGTAGCTACAGAGGAAGTGTGACTAGTATGGGAAGGTTGTATGGTAGGATAATAAAGCAGAGGATAGAACTGAAGTGGGAAGAGATAGAGGATCAAAGTGGTTTTCGAGCAGGAAGATCGTGCTTAGATAATATCTTCACTCTACAACAGATAATAGAAAAACAGAAAGGTCGTAATCTACCTACTCACCTCGTATTCATAGATCTTGAAAAAGCTTATGATACGGTGCCCTGGATAGAGCTTTTTAAATCATTGACAAAGATTTGCCTCAGGCAAGGAGGAGTACATAATGCAATTTGGAAAATATATAGGAACTCAGAGAGCATGGTAAAAATTGGCAAGAAGACGTCCGAGCCATTTAAAGTTACGAAGGGTCTTAAACAGGGATGCTGCCTATCACCAACACTATTCAAGAAGTATATACAAGAAGCCCTGGAGACCTGGGGTGGAGAATGGGGATCCAAATAGGTGACAAGTGTTTAACAACTCTCTGCTTTGCCGATGACCAAGTCATAATTGCAAACACTGAAGAAGATGTAGATTACATGCTAAGGAAGGTAGGGGAAGAGTACGAAAAGTGTGGAATGAACATGAACATGACAAAAACTGAGTATATGAGCATAGGACAAGAGCAATAGGACCCGACCCTGCAACCCAGAGACATAAGGAAATGCAGAGGATGCATAATATCGGAGGAAGGAACATCAACCAAAGATATAACACACAGAGTACAACAAGGACAGAAATGCTTACGCATACTCAATTCACTACTTTGGTCCAATCAGCTCACACTAAAAACAAAAACTACAATCTACAAGACAACAGTACAGCCAATACTGACATATGGAGCGGAGTGCTGGCAGATGTCGGCAAAGGCTAGAAAGAGGGTGGAAGCTGTAGAAGTGGATTTCCAATACTGACATATGGAGCGGAATGCTGGCAGATGTCGGCAAAGGCTAGAAAGAGGGTGGAAGCTGTAGAAGTGGATTTCCTAAGGAGAACATGCAGAGTGTCCAGGATGGAAAGAATACGAAATGAAGAGATTACGAGACGCACAAATAGAGTCCACACGACCGCTGAAAGGATTGAAACAAGACAATTAATATGGCATGGACACGTCAGAAGAATGGAGGATAGCAGACGGCCACAACAAGCCCTAAATTATGTCCCAGCAAGTAGGATAAGGAGAGGAAGGCCGTCGCAAATGTGAATGAGAGGGTAGAGGATACCATGAAGAATAGAGCCATAAATGAGGATGAATGGAGAAACCAAAGAGGATGGAGATCGAAATGTCGGATGCGGGAAAAGCTGTAGGACCTCTGCTTATATAATATAATAATAAAAGTGGAAAGAGAAGGTTTATAAGATTTATGTAACCGAGGAAAAAAACAATTAAAAGAGACAACAAAAGAGAGCAAGGCGGATACAAAAAGTAAAAGTAACAAACTAGAGATATGTGATATGTGATACATATCAAATAACTGTCACCAACAAAACCATAGATATCCAAGAGCAACGCCCAAATATCCGAAGATGTCGTTAATGATAAAAAGAAACTGTCTTGGAGAAAAGACCTGACAACAAACACGCCCTGTCAGCGTATAAAAGCTCAAAGAGGAACTCTCAATCAAAATGAAAAAAAAAGCTCCTGAGTTCTAGTCTCGTGACTCGATTCAAATTTAAAGAATCCGAGCTGTGGGCCTGGATGGTTTACGTAACGTTAAGTAATCCATAAGTAATTCAGAAGTTTTCCTGCATGAGAAGAGATATGACCAGATAGGATTGTATTATCAATCAATTTGCGTCATAGAATCTGAATAAACATAGATTACAGAAGGAACTGGACCGTAGAACTGGAATCAGAAAATATGGCTCACCTAACGAATGGGTAAGTAAATATTGGATATCATATATTATCGTAATGTGCACAGGTTCAAACATCGCATACAAAAGACGCCTACCAGAACATCCAGCTTGATAAATATTTGGCTCACACCTAACATAAAGAATACCATCATCTGTGCTTAGCGTCCTTTATTTATTAATGTGAACGTTTGGATAGTAGGTGTAGGACAAGAAGCTACTTCACTTTTTTGAAATTGCCAACGTTTCGACCTTTATTTGAGGTCTTCCTCAGGGCCTTTTCAATCAGAGAAGCTTGTCATGAAAATTAAAATAAAGTACCATATCGGTACTTACACATCTACGGCGTGTACATAAGTCGTGGATGTGTAAGTACCGATATGGTACTTTATTTTAATTTTCATGATAAGCTTCTCTGATTGAAAAAGCCCTGAGGAAGACTTCAAATAAAGGTCGAAACGTTAGCAATTTTTAAAAAGTGACGTAGCTTCTTGTCCTACACCTGCTATCCAAACGTTCACATAAAGAGTACCCTTAACTAGGCTCAATGGCATAGATTTGTACTCATAATGGAGGCGACAGGAGTTAAAAACTTGAAACTAGAGCGTCTCAAAAAAAAAATACAGACTGTATGATTAGAATACACAACGTCACATATAAAAACAAGGTTCAATTTAAAGTCCAATACTATTTTGGAATTTGCAAAGATAAATCTTAGTCTGTGAAGGCTCTCAGGCCCGGTCAAAATACAAATGTTTTCTGGGCTCCAATGGAATTTCTTCCTGACGTTTCGTCTACGGCTGAAAAGGTAGACTGTTTGATGCATGAACAGAAGATTGCAACCAAGCCGTTGCAACGAACCGCCAAAGGAGGAAGTTTGATGCACTAAGTGCCACCAACAATTCTACGGACACATTAAATCTCACATCCGAAGAGAGTCAACGCAAGGTTGTAGTCAAGTTGACCAACAAAGAACTGTCAACAGACGAGCTGGGCGTTCTGAATAAGGGAGGAAATTTTACCCTAACACCATCCAGGATACCTGTGGTAGGTCTAATAGCAAACGTGGAGAGCGGAATCCGACAGCTGTCAATTCAGACGACTGAACAGATAAGGATGGAAAAGTCATGAATTTTACAACGCGCAAAACCACCAAAAAGCAATCTCACTTTTGAAGAAAGGAAAGCAGTGAAACGAAGACAAGGATATTTTCGTTTTACCAACAGATAAAGGAAAGCCACAGTAATAACGTCAACATCGGATTACGAATGAAAAATCAAGACACTGTTAGGTCCTGAACTAACCTACAAGACGCTACCTGATGATCCAACCGCCCGGATTCTAAGGGTCACCAACAATTTAATCAAGAACGTGCCATCGGATGAAATGTCTAAGCTTACAAAATAAGAAACCTTACCAATAAGGCTGTACGGTTTGCCAAAGATCCACAAACTGGATGAGCCACTGAGACCCATGATGAGCACCATAATAGGACCGACCTACGAAATCACGAAACACCTCACAAAACTGCTGCAACCTAAAATCGAAACTACTGACTGCGTTATCGGGGCAGTCCCCTTAGTCCAGTTATAGCCAACTATTTTATGGAAATTTTCGAGGCCAACGAACGGCAAATTAGAAGCTAAAGTGCTGGTTCCGACACGTGGACGACACCTTGATATTTGGAGCCATAGCGATGGCGAGCTTCAAAACTTCCTTTTACACCTTAACTCTATCAACCCAAAAATTCAATTCACTATGGAGATAGCAAAGGAAGGACGCCTGCCGTTTTTTGATGTTTTAATATCAAGAAGGCCAAATTGGAAGCTTGTGCATACCGTTTATAGAAAACAACACACACACACACACACACACACACACACACACACTGACTGATACCTCAATAGCGAATCAAATCATCATCCCAGACAGATAAGGGAAGTTATAAACCTCTGTCTGTGAGAGGTAAGAGAACTTGTGAGCCGGCTGGATTGGAAAGGAAAATAAAGCATCTGGAAAGAGTCTTTGGTTGGAAATGGATACAACAAGCACAAGTTCGATAGGGCCGTTCGTTCAAGAAATATAGAGCGTCGGGAGGGAACAAAAGAAGATGAAGGAAAGCGCGGATGGGCTACTCTACCATACATCCATAAAGAAACGGACAGGATCGGCAGGATACTAGGAATTCACAAAGTGAAAACTATCTTTAACATACGTACAATACAACAGAGCTTGACATCGGTCAAAGAACGTCGAGATTCCCTATTGTGACCCGGAGTTTACCGAGTTCCATGCAACTGTGGCTCGGTATACATTGGCACCCCAAAACGCAGTATCAACACAAGGATTATGGAACACAACAGGAGTTGCAGGCTGGAACAAACACAAAAGTCAGCAGTAACAGAGCACTCCCTCCGAAGATTACGACATCCTTTTCAACGAGGTGGATATCAATAGCAACGTTTTTATCCGAGACTAACGAGAGAGGCCATTGAGATCAACATGACAACAGTTTCAGGAAAGAGAAAATTGCGTTTCTAAGTGACGACTGGAAGCGAGTTCTACAAAATACCTCAACTGCGCCGAAACCCCGCGCCACCGCTACCACTATCCCAGTGCCTCAACTGCCAACTGCAGCACAACGGCGGGGGATTAAATACCACGGAGGTCACCACAGTCGAATCAGTCAACGTCGGGAAGATCGAAAGATCACTTCGCCCATTGCTTTAACGCCTTTGATAATGTCTGCCGTAGCCGTAGACGAAACGTCAGACAGAAATTCCATAGGACCACGGCTTCAGAGCCCGGAAAACCCTTTAAATATTATAAATCTTAGTAGTCTTATCAAAGGAGTGTTAAAAAACTCTTTACCCGCATCAGCTTGATTATTAGAACAATACTTAACCAGGAAATGTAAAGAAACCAAACTATTTGTTTTTTACAACCTACAGGGCTATGGCCGCATATTAAGTATCAGAAAAATCTTGTCCCACATTACTCTGCTTAATACACCGATACCTAACCGGAAAATGTAAAGGAACCAAAATCTTTGTTGTTTTACGATCTACAATACTATGACTATAGAAAACTTTTGCCGAACATTACCTTGCTTCATGCAACAATACCTAATCAGCAAATGTAAAGGAACGAAAATCTTTGTTTTTGACAATCCACACTGCTATGGATACTTATTAAAGGTTAGAAAACTCGTATCCCATATCGCTCTGCTTAATCGAACAATACCTTACTAGGAGATTTAAAGAATTCCAAATCTTTGCTTATTACAACCTACACTACTACGGCTATTCGTTCCACATCACTTTACTTACTACAACAATACCTAACCAGAAGATGTAAATAAACTCAAATCCTCTTTGTTTATTACAATCTACACTTCCATGCTTACTTACTAAAAGTTAGAAAACTCTTCTCCCACATTACCTTGCGTAATACAACAATAGCTAAGCAGGAAATGTAAATAAACCAAAATCTTTGTCTTTTACAACCTACACTGCTATTTTTTTGTTGATAGAGTCACGTCAAGTGTTAGTTTTAATTGCGAAAAAAACACGATCAATTGGACCAGCTCTTTTAATGCTGATGTTATTTAACAATCACCAACGTTTCAGCAGTCCTTTTTCTGCCATCATCAGAGCTAAAAACAATTTGACCTGACCATGTAGAATCAATGTAAGTAAATAATTGACTTAATAACTTTATAAAAAAAAGACAAACAGGACGTTACTTTTCCGTAGGCAGAATTCGACTGGTTTTTCATTGTAAAAGGAAGTTGGAAGCTGAGAGCAGTTTCTTGCTTTTTGTCTCTATTAATAGGATGGCAATCGTATTTGTGTTGGTACACTGGTTTTTTCAATATTTGGGAAGCTTGACCGATATATAATTTCTTGCAGTTGACACAGTTAATCTTATAAATAACATTAGTTTGTCTACCTGGCGGTACCCTGTCATTTAGTTTAGAAAATATTTTTTTGCCTGCAGCTTTTTCAGTGTAAAAGGCCACTTTGGAGTTTCTAAGAGAGAGTTCCCTGTTGAGGTTGTTTGATAAGCCTGAAATATACGGCAGCTTGAAAAACTGCAATCTATTTGGACCCCATTAAGTAAATTATTTACCTAATCGTACATTGATTCTACTTGGTCATGTCAAATTGCTTTTGGCCCTGATGATGGCAGAAAAAAGACTGCCGAAACGTTGGTGAATGTTACAATAACATCAGCATTAAAAGAGATTGCCCAATTGCTCCTATTTTCTTCGCATCTGCACTGCTACGTCTACTTATTTCAAGACACACAAGGTTTTCGGACAAGAGTTAGAACACTCTTATCCCATATCGATCTGTTTAATTGAACAATACCTAACTAGGAGATTTAAAGAAACCCAAATCATTACTTATTACAATTTACACTTCTATCACTACTTATTAAAAATTAGAAAACTCTTGTCTCACATCACTTTGCTTAATACAACAATGGCCAAGGAGGAAATGTAAAGAAACCAAAATCTTTGTTTTTTACTACCTGCACTGATATGGCTCTTCTTAGTAAGAGTCAGAAATCCGTTCTGCCGTATCGTTCTCCTAAATGAAATAACACCCACCTAGGAAATTTAAAGAAAGTAAAATCTTTGCTTATTAAAACCACAGTATAAAGAATAATACATTATATCAGTATCGTCAGTTCGTGTCGGCACTTTTGATATTTCCAAAACTAAAGCGTGCCGCGCCCGGCAATTTTCTCGAGTAGTTGCGAGGGGACAAACACATCCGATGCACTGCCAAAGCATTGCCAAAACCGATTTGGTGGTGCACCGACCGGCGGCCGGGCGGTCGGGGCAAGGGGAGGGGAGTTTCAATTTTTCGACCGACTGACGCTACTGATATAATGAATTATTCCTTATACTGTGTTATAACCTCCACTGCTACGCCCACTTAAGAGTTAGAAAACTCTTGCCCCTCATCGCCTTGCTTAATACAGCAATACTTAACCAGGAGATGTAAAGTAACACAAATTTTCGTTTATTACAACCTATACAGCTATGGATACTTATCAAGTTAGAAAACTTCATCAACTCAATAAATACAACAACACCTAATCAGGAGATCTATCGAAACCAAATTTTTTCTTAATATCCACCTACGGCCACTTATTCAGAATTAGAAAACTCTTGTACCATATCGCTCTGCTTAACAGAACAATACCTATCTAGGAGGATTATAAAACGAATTTAAATCTAAAATCATCCCATTTTTATGTAATGCGATAAGCCGCTGCTAAATATATGGATATCCAACGTAAAATCCCGAATGTTTGAGATTGCTTTCAGACAAGCTCGGGATTGAAAAATAAACCCCCACAGAAAGGCAAAGTGACGCGATATCGAGAACACATATAGGCGATAAGGCTCCATTTCCCTTTATTGACACGCCCACGCATTTTCGATATCAAAAATCAATTGCTTACGGGCGAAGTTAAGTGGCGGAAAATGAGAACGCGTCGAGATACGCGACCTGAAAGCTTTTGTATACTTACGCTCCTTGTTAATGAGATTTCAATTCAGAGGCGGCAGATAAATGTTTACCGCTGGGTGACATCACTTTACTGAACGGCAATTAGGCAAGCTCAAGCGACCCGCCTTAAAATCGGGGGCATTAATTTTGATTTGCGATTCCACCGTCGCGATCTCTAATTATCTTTCGTAAGATTTCCATGAAGCCACAGAGGTACATCTGTACGGAAATTAAACTGATGGGATTCGGTCGAGATACACAGTGCGGGTGGATGATTTCGAATTTATGTGGGCACAATGCGGAATGTCCCCCCGATGGATAACGGCGACAGTGAAAATATATTATGTGTCCTTTTGGGCGGGGTCATAAATCATCTTGACGTTATTAGAATGAAAATTTATTGCTGACACGTCAGGACCGTGGAGTCTTCCCAGTAAACGCTTTTTGAAGCGTAAGAGAGTCAAAACTTTTAATTTTTATGGGTCTTTGTGGAGATTTAGTGTTTTACACCGATAAGAAGAGCTGATGATGAAGCATTAGTACAATTTTCTAATAAAAGCAAAAAGTG
The DNA here is from genome assembly GCA_951812265.1 of Taphrorychus bicolor. Classification (NCBI taxonomy): domain Eukaryota; kingdom Metazoa; phylum Arthropoda; class Insecta; order Coleoptera; family Curculionidae; genus Taphrorychus; species Taphrorychus bicolor. The sequence goes on from OX638298.1 coordinate 32,302,611, forward strand.
CAGGAAAGTGTATAAATCTTCTGTGAAGTAAAGGCTATTATTTTTTTTAAGCCTGTGGTACAGATTTTTTGTATCAGACTGAGGAATTGAAGGCAGGATTTTGCTTGTGATTCGTTTTCTTTGATGATTTCCTCAAGAACGAGGGAGATCCATTCAAATGCTTCATCTGCGATCTGTGTCTTTAGAGAGCGAAAATTGCCATCCACAATATGAGGAATGCAGCTCAACTGCTGATGATGATTTGCTGTAAGTACCATTTTTTAAGATTTTTTTTTGCTAAACGGAACTCCCTCATATTATAAAATTTTTAAAATAGATAACGAGTCAGTTGTTGGAATGAATACAATCACAATGAATGATTTCTGTCCTTTATTATATCAATATTTTTCTTCATCAAGTAAACACAAAGCCAACTTCCATAACTGAAACCATAAAAACTGACATATTTCATGGTAACAAAATAATTGCCGAAAAAGCCTCCTCTTTTCGTGTAGAAACGAATTCAGCGAAGCGCACGAAGGACAATAACTCGAACCTCCCGAGTGTTAAAGGGGCCGCCTTTATGTGTCATAAAGATAAACAGAATAATTTTCTTTCTCCATTGCCTGCGTCGACGTTCAGCGATTTAATAAGGAGGAGGGAACTTCATGGAGCGGGTTTGTTCCGCGATTTAGATTAAACGCAAGTGAAATTTGATTTAAAATAAATTATCCGCCAAGTTGGCTCTGATCGGTGTCGGGGTAGCGTGAACGACTAATTGCCTTTTATGTCTGCATGTCTACAAAGTTGGGAAGATTTCTAATTAGGCAGCGCAAAAACATGACTTTGAATGCCTTTGACGAAGAGTGCGGAGGGTGAACAACAGAGCAACAGATTAAGACAATTATTACTTCGAGTACGCTGAAATAATAAAATATTTAATATAATTTCTCATCTCTACAGTAATAGAAAAGAAAAAACCAACTGTCAAGAGAAGGCGAGGCCTGATACTGGGATCAGACCTAGCACGAATTTTAGAATTAAAGCAAGAAATTTGCAAACCTGCAAAGAAAACAATTTGATTGTGATTACTATTTGAACAACTGAAGTTTTCTTTTATGTTTCTCTCGTCTCATTTCAAAGTCTTCCATGACATTTAGTCTCTTATAACTCTTAGAAGTAATACGATAGATTAATCAATTTTAGGCTAAAGGCACCTTGATTAGTATAACAATACTTAATCAGGAAATGTAAAGAAACGAAAATCTCTGATTTTTACGGAATTGCTACATATCATGTGTTACAAAACATTTAAAATTGGTTGCAAACAAAGAGGTAGGACTATTGAACTGTTCTGTTAACTTTGTACACTGAGATCGAAAGGTGTGTCTCACATGTGAAGTAAAGAGTACGTGTTTCAGGTATAAGAGGGAGAAACCATCAAGCAATGTTGCCAAAACACTATCAATGAGATCCACAGCATTTTGAGTATGACTAAGACAGTAAATATGTATTGGGGCAGCCTGGTACTTAGGAAGGGCAGCTACAAGCTGTTTTTCCCGACCCTGACGTTTCCAAGTCTGGATATTGAAGAGGAGGAGTCATTACGCGTACTGCTGAAGAAGAACTGCATAACATATTACGACCACGAGACCGGATATTATGACGCCAGTACTTGAATTGAGGGTCAAAGACAACAATGAGTTCTGGAAGTTGTTCTGATGTATACTCAAGTTTTTGTGCTTACAACTACAACAGTTTCTAGCATTTTGTCTCCCTCTTCAATGGTGAGGATTTCAGTTTCTTTCCCTTTCGCCTCCCTTCTTTTTTTTTTGATAACGCTTTTTTTATTCTTTATTTTTTTTCTTTGGTAGCCCTCCTCATTAACAGTTGTTCCTACGCCTCGCAGGGGCAATTTTTCACTTGGTCTGGTTCTTTAGTTTTCATTTTCGCTAAAAATATTAATTTTGATGTGTTTAGAGAAATTCAGTTCTAATACAAAATCAGGCAAAACTGACTCAAGTCTCCAGATTTGATGCTTTCAGTAAATCTAGTCTTTAGGCCAAAATAAGTGAAATTCGACTAAAAAAGGCCTCAAAACGCGAATTTGGTGTTTTCAAGAAAGTCATCTTAGGATTAAGACCTAATTCGGTTAAGAGTGACAAAGAATCTGAAAATGCAAATTTGAAATTTTTTGTAGAAGTCCTGGTCAGAGTTAGGAGTCTGGAGAAATTCAGATTAGAATCAAAGCTAAAATGGAATAAAAATGACCCACCTAGTCTGAAAATGCAAATTTTAATGTTTTTAGAGAAATTTAATTTTACAAGAATATCAGAAAAAACTGATTCAAGAAAATAGTAAAACTACATCTTTTAACTAAAATAAGTGAAATTTGACTCAGAAGCCCTAGAAAACACAAATTTTGTGTTTTTCAAGAAAGCCACGCTAGGATTATGGCCATAATCCAATCCAAAAATACAAACTTGCGTGTTCGAAGACATTCATGTTAAAATTATGTCCAAAATCGGGGAAAAGTTACAAAGAGTCTAAAAATATCAATTAAAAGTTTTCTAAAAAATGTGGGTTTGGATTAGGGTCAAAATCAGTTTTAAATTAGTTCAACCCTCTAAAAAAAAAACGTAAAAAAATGCAAATTCGAAAGGAAACAAAAAACAAATTTGAGGAAAAAATTACTTCAAAATAACGCCAAGGGTTTAAAAAGCAATCTAAGAGTTTGTGATTGAAAATGACTCATAGCGAGTCAAAATATAATTCTGAAGTTTGTGTAAAAATGGGGCTAAAATGAATTAAATAATAAAGCGACTATTTTTAGACGCTTTATATATATTTTTAGAAGTTTGGAATTTTTGATAAAAAAATTCAAATTAAGGCCAAGGTAAAAATCTTCTAAAATTTTGATGAAAGACAGAAAATACAAATGTGGAATTTTTGAAAAAATTGTAGTTACATTTAGGGCTAAAACAATGTCACAACACTTTTTCTAAAAGTGCAAATTTTGATGTTTAATAGAAGTCTATTTGAGGACAATATCAGGCAAAATTTATTCAAATCTTCTAATTTTTTGTTTATGGCAAAATCCGTTTTTGGATCAAAATATGTAAAAATTGTGACAAAATAGAAATTTGAAATTTGTGGAAAAAATCAAATTATGAAAAATATTTAGGTTTAACCTTAGTTAAATACTGTCTTAGAGCATCTAAAAATGCAAATTTAGAATTTTTGCCAGAAAAAAAAAATAAGAATAAGACCAAAATCGGGTAAAAATGGCTCAAAGGTTTTAAAAATGCAAATTTGGAGTTTGTGCGAAAATTCACGTTAGGATTAAGGCAAAAATCATTTAAAAATTTCATGGAAGACAGGAAACGCAAAATGTGGAGTCTTTGGAGAAATTGAAGGTGGAATTAAGACCTAAACATTGTCACAACACTTTGTAAAAAATGCAAATTTTGATGAATTTGGAGAAATTCAATTTAGGGCAAAATCGAGGACTCAAATTTAGACTCAAATGTTCAAATTTGCTGCTTGCGGTAAAATTGGTTTTTAAATCAAACTATAAAAAAGTTTACAAAACATAATTTTTCGAGAAAAACAGAAAATAATGAAGGACAAAAATGTATTTAAAAAGTGACTCAAAGCGCGTCAAAATACAAATGTGAAGTTTGTGGAAAAATTCAGATCATTATTGAGTAGGGTTAAAATGAATTAAATAATGACTTAAAGGGCCTCAAAATGAAAGTTAGGAATTTCTGATAAAAAAAAAGTTAAAAGTAAGGCCAAGGTAAAAATATTTTAAAATTTGCATGAAAGACAGAAAATACAAATGTGGAGTTTTTGAAAAAATTGAAGTTACATTTAGGGCTAAAACACTGTCACAACACTTTTTTTTATGTTTTTGTGGAAGTTTAGGATAATATCAGAAAAAAATTATTCAAATCTTCTAATTTCTTGTTTTTGGCATTAGTTTTTTGATCAAAGTATGCAAAAATCGTGTTAAAACACAAATTTGAATTTTGTGGTAAAATTCAGATCATGATTGATTGGGGTTAAGCTCGGTTAAATAATGACTTAAAACGCCTAAAAATGCGATTTTTTGATAAAAAGGTTTAAATTGGGGCCAAGGTAAAAATATTTTAAAATTTGCATGAAAAACAGAAAATACAAATGTGGAGTATTTTAAAAAATTGAAGTTACACTTAGGGCTAAAACACTGCACACAACACTTTCTAAAAGTGCAAATTTTGATGTTTTTATAGAAGTTCAATTTTAGGACAATATCAGACAAAATTTATTCAAATTTAATAATTTGTTGTTTTTGGCCAAATTAGTTTTTTGATCAAAGTATGCAAAAATTGTGTTAAAACACAAATTTGAATTATGTGGAAAAAAATCAGGTCATGATTGATTAGGGTTAAGCTCGATTAAGTAATGACTTAAAGCGCCTAAAAGTGAGAATTTTTGGTAAAAAAAAAGTAAAAATTAAGGCCAAAGTAAAAATCTTTTTCAACTATTCAAAAAAGCATTGTCACAATACTTTTTCTAATCTAAAAGTGCAAATTTTGATTTTTTTATAGAAGTCCAATTTGAGGACAATATCAGACAAAATGTATTCAAATCTTCTAATTTGTTGCTTTTGGCAAAATTAGTTTTTCTATCAAAATATGCAAAATTGCGTTAAAATACAAATTTGAATTTTGTGGAAAAATTCAGATCATGATAAATAGATAGGTTTAACCTTAGTTAGATACTGTCTTAGAGCATCTAAAAATGCAAATTTAAAATTTTTGCAAGAAAAATCAGGTTAAGATTAAGACCAATATTGGGTAAAAATGGCTCAAAAGGTTAAAAAATGCATATTTGGAACTTGTGAAAAAATTCAGGTGAGGATTAAGGCAAAAATCATTTAAAAGTTTCATGGAAGACAGAAAATACAACTGTTGAGTTTTTGAAAAAAAAATGAAGTTACATTTAGGGCTAAAAAATTGTCACAACACTTTTTCTAAAAGTGCAAATTTTGATGTATTTATAGAAGTTCAATTTTAGGACAATATCAGAAAAAATGTATTCAAAACTTCTAATTTGTTATTTTTGGTAAAATTAGTTTTTCGATCAAAATATGCAAAAACGGGGTCAAAATACAAATTTGAATTTTGTGGAAAAATTCAGATCACGATAAATAGATAGGTTTAACCGAGGGTTTAAATTTAGTTAAATAATGTCTTAAAGCATCTGAAAATACAAATTTTGAGTTTTTGCAAGAAAAAAAACAGGTTAAAATTAAGACCAATATCGGGTAAAAATTGCTTAAAGGGTTTAAAAATGCATATTTGGAACTTGTGGAAAAATTCAAGTTAGGATTAAGGCAAAAATCATTTAAAAATTTCATGGAAGACAGAAAACGCAAATGTGTGTGGAGCCTTTGGAGAAATTGAGGGTAGAATTAAGACCTAATCGTTGTCATAACACTTTGTTAAAAAATGCAAATTTTGATGAGTTTGGAGAAATTATATTTAGGGCAAAATCGAGGACTCAAATTTCGACTCAAATTTTCAAATTTGTTGTTTGCGGTAAAATTGGTTTTTGAAACAACATATACATAAATTTCGAGAAAAACAGAAAAGAGTCAGGGACAAAAATGTATTTAAAAAGTGACTCAAAACCCGTCAAAATACAAATTTTAAGTTTGTGGACAAATTCAGATCAGAAAAAAAATCAGATCATGATAAATAGGTAAGTTTAACCTTAGTTAAATAGTGTCTTAATCGAAAACTGCAAGTTTAGAATTTTTGCGGGAAAAAAACAGGCTAAAAATGGCTTAAAGGGTATAAAAATGCCAAGTTGGAGTTTGTAAAAAAATTCAGGTTAGGATTAAGGCAAAGATCATTTAAAAATTTCATGAAAGAGAGAAAACACTTTGTGTAGAAATGCTAATTTTGATGTATTTGGAGAACTTCAATTTAGTACCAAAATTAGGCAATAATTGATTCAATTCTTCAAATTTGCTGTTTGTGGTAAAATTAGTTTTTGAATCAAAATATGCAACAAATATACAAAGAAAAGGATCAGGAACAAATATGTATTGAAAGTAACTCAAATCGCGTCAAAATAAAAATTTTAGGTTTGTGGGAAAATTCAGATCATTATTGATTAGGGCTAAGCTCGGTTAAATAATGACTCAAAGCGTCTAAAAATGCAAATTTGAAATTTTTGGGAAAGAGCAAATTGAAATCACAGCTAAAACTGATTAAAAATGACTACCTACATCCTCTAAAAATTCATATTTTTAGAGATACTTAATTTTAGGACAACATAAAGCAAAATTGATCAATCAAATCTTCTGATTTATTGTTTTCAATGTATTGCGTTCTGGCCTAAAATAAATGAAATTTGGCTCATATCGCTTTAAATGCAGAAAAAAACTAATTTGCATTGGCATTTTCGGGAAGCACAGGTTAGAACTGAGGTTAAAACCTGTAAAAATTTACTCCAACTGTAAAAAAATACCAATTTAGTGCTTGGAGAAAGTCATTTTAGAATTATTGGCAAAATAAAAGTTTTTAGAGAAACATAGATGACGATAAGGACCAAAATCGGTTAAAAAATACCTAAAGCCTTTAAAAACGCAAATTTTAAGTTTTTAGAGAAGTTTAGTTAAGAAAAGGGCCACAATCGGATATAAATGAAACAAAGCGTTTGAAAACCCAAACTTAAAGTTTGAGGAAAAAGCAGGTTGAGATTAGGGTCATCGCTTAAAAATGGCTTAAAAACAACTCAATACATCTCATGTTTTGACTCATATTGTTGTGTCTTGTATTGTCTTATCAAAACAAACATGTCAAAAGGTAGACAAGACAACTTGAAAAAAGTGAGGTAACATGAGTTTTTGGGCTGAGTCTAGGAAATCTTCTTCAATCACCGCGTCACCAGCGGCCTCGTTGTTGCCTGCATCAAACAATGGGACATTGAACATCTGGAACCCTTTTCGAGAGAGTCCATCAGTAGGTAAAACAAAAAATTGAAAAAGATACCGATGTTACTTTCAACAAAAAAGCCGATAAAAGAAGTAAAATTGAAAAAAACATTTAGGCTTTTAACAAAAAATTTATCTTCAGCCCCTCAAACTTATGCAAACCTTCACCTTTTGAGGGAAACCATCCTTTTTAACACTAATTTCTCAACTACTTTTACGACTTCAAAATAAACCAACTTTTACCTAAATATGAACAAATAAATCCCAAAACTGTCATAATTATTATACTATTTTAGTAGCATATGATATGTTGTTAGCATCTGCCTACTTTACTAATGCAATTTTTTAAAATTGGTAAAACATTTAATAAATAAAAAGTTACTAAATAATCTCAGTTAATTGTGAATATTAGTGTGGGATAAAAAAAAACTTATGTGGGCACAAAACTTCTTACCTTCGTCATCAAGTTCCTCAACTTCTGTTGTAGAATTTTTCGTAGCTTCGTCTTCAACACTGAATATATCGGCGTTTCGAGTTTCTTTTTTCTCATCGTCAGACAAGTCTTCGGACTTGTTGTTCCATCGCCAGCAGCAGCAGTGTTTCAATTTAAATTTGCACAACATGGCTGGTTTTACTTAGTGTTCACAACACTTTAGTCAAACGTTCTGCGATTTTTAAAACACAAAGGACAAACATAATGCTAGAAATATTTGCACAAAATGGCACATTTTGCTGCGTGTTAAATAACACCAAAAATCATTCTTGCAATAGTGTGGAACTCGAAACAACGCTTAAGCCTTGTTTTCCCCCCCATTACATCGCAACGAGAAACACGAGAAATGGCCCACTGAGGACATATAAAAACAAATAGCGATTTATTGTCCTACCGTTTCCCTTAGGAGATTACCTGGAAATTCCTATGCTTTCTCCTCGGTACGAAAAACAAGACCCTGAACTTTATCTGCCTGATGATAACAATGCGACGTTTACGATTCGCGGGAACTTGCACAGAGTTCACTTAATAATTACCACTTAGCTTTGTTTATCAGCCAGTTCAAGTGAACTTCTAAGCTCCGACATCTTCCAGCAATGGAAAATTATGACCCAAATTCTCTCGACTTCAGAACTCAATCTCCTTCCTTAATTCTATCGACAATGTAATAATGTATGTAAAGCTCGGAGTCCAAAACTTTTTGTCATCCTTTTGAAACTTAAAATCCAGTCTACTTTCGGTACAAAAAGCGCTGCAAAATCTGAGCATATTGGGTTTTAGAGAAAAAGAGCGGAGCAAGTTTTGAAAATGCACGTCGAGGCAAAGCTAATTTCTGCAATACTCATTTATTTCCCGGATGTGGCCTGCTGGAAACATGAAACAATAAACTCAGTTATATGAGCTGGGTTTATCGCTTTATGCAATAAAGGACAGGTACAGAAATCGGATGACGAGTTTTGCTTTGAAGTGCTGATGTGAAAGCAAAGAGTTACCATTAAGTATTAAAAAGTGTAAAAGTGGAGAGAGACGAGCTAGCATATTGTAAAAAGGATGCTTCTTTACTTTTCGCTTTTGAATACCATACAATGAAAAACAGAATGAACGGATTTTATTCAAGAATGAAATTAATTGCCCCAGAAAGTGTGTTGCTGACAGGGAATTTCTTCGCGTTGGCCGGCATTTTTATCGATAAAGTCTCCGACTCGTGTGACGTAAACGCATAAATCAGGCAGACCTAGCCAAAACTCGATAAAATAACCAAGAGCAATAATTGTACTGAAACTCAGTGACAGGAGGTTATATCACCCACAGCAATTTTTATTTTATTAAAGCTACAGTCTTCCACATTGTTAATTTCACAAGGAGATCAAATAATTGTTATATTGATAAACAAGTTGTTTAATGAGGGGTTAATAGGAGGGTTGTTAACAGCAGTTAACAATAATATGAATATTGGACTAAAATAAATGACAAAGAATAGTATTGTGACCGAGCGAGCTTGCGAGCGAGTCCAATAAATGGATGAATCAATATTTTAGGTTCGATATCGCTGATATATCTTTTAATAACAGAATGTCAGTCAGTATCAAAGTCCAAAAATGTCCATTTCATCTGCGTTTTAGTACCTTTTACCTAATTTATTTTCCTAGTACAATAAAGTGCTACTTTATAGTCGCAAAACTGTTGATCCATAAATAGCTCTCTATTGGTCAATCGTGCATAATGATATATTATACAACAAGAATTTAATGAGAGTCGTTATTCTCGAGGGTAACGTTTCAGCCCACCAAGGAAGCGAGTGGCATAAGTTGCCCGAGAGAATAACGCTCATTAAATGCGAATTGAATACTATATTTTATCCACGACCAAGATTCTGGGTTTTCTCAAATACTATAGGTTATAGGTGTAACAAAAATAATTCGCAATTTTAAAACCACTATCACGACTGGTTTCGCTAATCGACGGCGCGACGTTTGATGCGTCAGATAGATGACGGTCTAGTCGCCGACCAGAACTACCAGGGTGGACGGTAAATTACTTCATATCATAAAAAGTATTTTTTTTAGTGAAAAAGAGACACTGTAACCTACATTTTTCTCAATACATAATACGTACTAATAGAAGGATAATTACTTGAATGAACCAGTGGTAACTACTGACGTCATGTTCAGGGCACTTTACTTTTTGAGTGGTCAGTTGCCTACGCCATGTTTCGTTACCATGACAACTCGTTATTCACTTTTGAATAATGTTCATTATTCACAAGTGAAAAAAGATTAGCATCAATCTTAAGAATGTACAAGGATAATGGGATTATTATAGTACGGTCATTGATAAAGCTATTTAAACATAGATACGTTTTCTAAGATATTTTAGCACAAATAAATCTACAATTCTTTCCATTCAAAACTTCTTCGATCTCGGAACTCATTTAGATCTTGCATTGTCAATTCCAAAGATAGACTAATCCAGTTGTGTAAGAGTGATATTCATAAGCTAAATTGCCACGATTATGGTGCGTCATATGTTGGACGCCCTTTGCGAGCCCTTATAACATCGATAAAAGATAACCCTCACCGTTGCCTAAGCGCGGCTTTAACAACTCTTTGAACCGTAACCGTAAGAATAATATTGGTTGTAATCACAAAGTTAGAAATTCGGTTTGTCCAGTTCCTGGATTTCAGTTCAGGTTGATTTTTCATTACCTTCGTCGGAGTTATAAGAAGAATAATACAAGCTGAAGTTCGGTAACAACATTTCGGGCACTCAGGACATGAGTCCACTGTACTCCAGCTTGTTAAGGTGTTGGTCTATGTTCAGATGTAATTACCGAATTCAGTTTTAGTTGATGGTAAAATTGTCAAAAAATAGTAGGTTATGTCACTAGGAGTAAAAGTGAGTCTTTTAGTTGTAGTAAATAAGAATGTCAAGATGGCAATAGGTACTCTCAGACCGGTCTATCTGGTGCCATTAGTGATTTTTTTGTGAATGAAAATCGATTATAAGTAACCACCATGACAGCAGCGGTGACTTTGGAAATTACTCTTACTGCCTAGGACCTTTTTGTTACGTTTTGTCTCTAAGAATTAGAAATTGCACTTCAAGCATCTGTATCGGGATGACAAATAACGTACTTTTTGACCGCTTGAAAAAAATATTTGTTGCTATCCCAGGCGGGAACGTGACGTCATTATTACGTCAACTTTTAGAGACCATTTCGACGTCACCTGGCAAAAAGAAGACAAATAAATTTCGTCGATTTTTTAACGTGATAATGACGACTCGAAGTGACGTCATACACACGTCATACGACAATTGTTGTGGATATTTCATGTAGCAATTGTGAGGTTATAAAAAAATGTGGAAAAAGGTGTAACTAGAAACAAATTAGAAGATTTGAATTAGTTCTGTATGATTTGTTGTTAAAGATAAAATTCTCCAAAGACATCAAAATTTGCATTTCGAAAAAAAAACAGTGTGAATCTTAAGCAATTTTAGCCAAAATTGTAACATAAATTTTTTCACATCTCAATTTTTTAAATGCCTTGTGTAAGTTTTTTCAAACGACGGCGACGTTTCACCCCTACTTCTCATTTTGGCCGAAAACTATATTTTGTAATTAATGATTACAAAACTAAATTAAATTTTAGAGAATTTTGGTCAAAAATTGGAAAAAATTTGCAATTTTCATTACTTTTTTCTAATTACAAATTTTTAATTACGTTTTTAAGTTGTTCTTTTTTCCTTTTCAAAGAATTTAAAAGAAGAAGAGAATTAAAGATTAAAATAATTTATTTTGAAAACAGCCAAATGTAAGGGGTGTTCTCCCTTTGTAGTGGAGCAAATCCAAGAGTTTTTTTATACTTTAATCAATTTGTGTGGTTATAACCTCAATCCTAAAAAAATATTTATTTTGCAAAATGGCCCTCCAAATAGCCCTCAAACTTGGACTTTTCCGACAAGTGAACCCCTTGTAACGTATATTATTTCTATTGAGACAATATTGGCCCAAAACTGTGTTTTTCTACGATTAATGAAACCAATTTTTTATTTTCTTTTGTACGGCATTGGCCCGAAACAGAAGACCTAAAATAACTTCCAAATAATTTTTTTTTTGGAAATATAAATTGTAGTCCATAAGAAACCTTTTTTAAAGCTTCTCAACAGTATGGCCTAAAATTAAAAATATTATAGATTTTTTGCTTCTATCAAACTCTATATTTTTCACTTTCGACGTTTTTTGTAGTTTTGCATTTAGGTTTTTTATTTATTACTTTTCTTATTTTGTTAATATTTTATTAATCTCATTCTTTAACATGTTTCGTTAAAATTTTAATTTTTTTTATATTTTTTTTAAATTGATATAAATTGGACTCTTTATTGAGCTTTTCTTTTTTCGCAGTAATTTTGACACAAAAAATGAGCTTCTCCTACGTTTAAACAATTGTAATGTAAGGTGAAACAATTTTGGCCCAAAACTCAGAATTTTTAAATAATAATACCTAGTTTTTCAAGTTTTTCTATAGTTATGGTTCGAATTAGCTCTACAAGCCAAAACTCGATTTTTATTAGGAAACTTTAGTCCGACAACGAAACTTATTTAGCAGAGTTTTTAAAGTTTTAGATGATTTTGGCGCACAGTTAGAAATACATTAAATCTGTGCCTTTAACTATCTGTAACTTTTTTTCGATACGTTTCTTATTATTCCAGACTTTTTTAACTTTTGGATCTTGATGTCGATTACTATTTAAATTAGTTATTTCCTATTGCTCTTTTATTGTCCTCATTTATTATTATTCTCATGTTCTATGCTTTGGAAATTTCAAAAAAATTAGATGGCAAACATTTTGAAGTAATTTTTTAAGGTGTATTCAGATTAAAATAACTTGTGCTGGAGATTTTTGAATAAATCTGGCAACTTTTCAGCCAAGTTTTTGGCCTAAATTCTCGAGATTCAAATAGTCGAATAGTCCTTTTTGTCCATTTTCATACAATTTTTTATTGTTCTTGAAATTCCGCAATTTTCTATTATTATTATTTGTCACGTTTTTTTTTTTATTTTTTTCTGTTTTCTTCAAAAATTGTGGATAAAAAGGATATTTTTTTTAGGAAATTTTTGCAAACTTTTAAACTGTTTTGGCTTTAAATTTTAAGTTGAAATTAAAGCCATAGAAAATTTAAAATAAAAACGCTTTTTTTATAATTTACTAGTTTTACTAATTAGTTAGGTGATCTGGTCACAAATGAATGTCATTTTGACGTCACAAATTAACGTTATTTTGACGTTGCAAAATGACGTTATCGGACTGTGACTTACGCCCGTCATTACGGCGTTGTTTCGATGTCATCTCAAGACGTCTTTGGTGACCAATGCTTACCAAAAAATTACGTCAAAATGACGTCACTTTTCCGCCTGGGCTATTCATTTAATGCGGAAATGGTAATACAACAAAATTCTTATGATCTGTCGCTTAATTATTGTTTCATTTAACGTGGAATACTATACTATAGACTCGGGAGGACCCACAGATAAACTAATACCCTTTTGGTATTATTTACTTCAGGAGATGGACAATTTATGGAAACCGGTTTTGGCTAAAGTTGGTCAGAAACGTGTAATTTGAAAGCAGGTGGTCAATTTTATATGGAATTCTGGAATTAGAGTTTGCTTTTGTGCGCTGGGGTCTTAAAAAATGCCTCTAGGTCCACATCCAATGATTACTAGCAAGTTCTATTTTATTCTTTGATTAATCACATTCTCATTTCAAAAGGGTATTTGAAAATCAAGAACTAGCTGAAAAAATGCATGTTTTTTCATTTTGCCTCTCTTCTTTCTTTTGTCTATTTAATTATACTGCGGTTTTGTCAATAAAGATTTTCGCAAATACATGTTTGTCAAACTTTTCACTTATCTATCTATTTCACTTTGGTAATTTTATTATTTACCATCGCTTCATTTCTTTCTTCACACATGTTCCAGTCCAGTCTGTTTTATAGTAATCTTATTATTGACAATTCCTCCTCCTTAAATCTTCAGTTCTTTATTCAAAAATAGTCGTCTGGTGAAGTCATAAATTTGACCATTCCTCCTTGATAACTCTTCATTTCCTTCTTCAGAAATAGTCCAGTCTGGTTTATAGTCTTCTTATTACTGAAAATTCCTCCTCCTTAACTCTTCATTTTTTTCTTCACGAATAGTCCAGTCTGGTGTTGTGAAATCTTAATATTGACTATTCCTCCTTAATATCTCTTCAATTCATTTTTTAAAATAGGCTAGTCTGGTGTACAGTAATCTTATTATTGATCATTCTTCCGCCTTAATTCTTCATTTCTCAGTTCTTAATTCTTCTCTCTCAGTCCAGTGTAGTTTATAGCAATCTTATTATTGATAAGTCTTCCTCCTTAAATCTTTATTTCAGTTCTTTATTCAAAAATATTCCAGTATGGTGTAGAGTAATGTTATTACTGCCCATCCCTCTTTCATAATTCTTCATTTGTTTCTTCACAAAAACTCCAGTCTAGTGTAGTCTTAATATTGACCATTTCTCTTTGATAACTTTGCATTTCCTTCTTCAGAAATAGTCAATTCTGGTTTAGGGTAATCCTATTACCGAAAATTTCTCCTCCTTAACTCTTCATTTCTTTCTTCAGAAATAGTCCAGTCTGTTGTTGAGTAATCTTAATATTGACCACTCCTCCTTGATAACTCTTCAATTCTTTCTTCAAAAATAGTCCACTCTGGTGTACAGTAATCTTATTATTGATATTATCCCCCTTAACTCCTAATTTCTGTATTAAAAAAATATTACAGTCTGGAGTAGAGGAATATTATTATTGCTCACCCCTCCTTCATAACTATTAAATTCTATCTTCACAAATAGTCCAGTATGGTCTACACTAATCTTATTATTGACAATTCCTTCTCCATAGCTCTTCGTTTCTTTATTAAAAAAAGGGTCCAGTATGATGCAAAATAGTGTTATTGTTGACCATCCTTTCTTCATAACCCTTCATTTCTTTCTTCAAAAATAGTCTAGTCTGGCGTACAATAATGTTATTATTGACAATTCTTCCTCCTTAACTCTTCATTTCTTTCTCCACAAATAGTCCAGTTTGGTTTATAGTAATTTTATTATTGGCAATTCCTGCTCCTTAAATCTTCATTTGTTTGATCAAAAATAGTCCAGTCTGGTGTAGAGCAATGTTCTTGCGCATCCCTCCTCCATAACTCTTCATTTGATTCTTCACAAATAGGCCAGTCTCGTATAGTCTTAACAGTGACAATTCCTACTTGAAAACTCTTTATTTCTTTCATCAAAAATAGGCCAGTCTGGTGTAGACTAATGTTATTACTGCCCATCCCTCTTTCATAACTCTTCATTTGTTTCTTCACAAATAGTTCAGTCTGGAATAGTCTTAATATTGACCATTCCTCCTTGATAACTCTGCATTTCCTTTTTCAGAAATAGTCAAATCTGTTTTACGGTAATCTTATTACGGAAAATTTCTCCTAATTAACTCTTCATTTCTTTCTTCACAAATAGTCCAGTCTGGTGTTGAGTAAATCTTAAAATTGACCATTCCTCCTTGATAACTCTTCAATTCTTTCTTAAAAAATAGTCCAGTCTGGTGGACAGTAATCTTATTATTGACAATTACTCTCCTTAATTCTTAATTTCTCTGGTGTAGAGGAATATTATTATTGCCCACCCCTTCTTCATAACATTTAAATTCTTTCTTCACAAATAGTCCAGTCTGGTGTAGAGTAACCTTAATATTGACCGTTCGTCCTTGATAACTCTTCATTTCCTTCTTCAGAAATAGTCGAGTCTGGTTTACAGTAATCTTATTATTGACAACTCCTCCTCCATAGGTCTTCATTTATTTATTAAAAAATGATCCAGTATGATGCAAAGTATTCATAACTCTTCATTTCTTTCGTCACAAATAGTCCAGTCTGGTGTAAAGTAGTCTTAATATTGACCATTCATCTTTGATGAGTCATTTCTTTCTTCAGAAATAGTTCAGTCTGGTTTATAGACCTCTTATTATCAACCATTTCTTCTCCTTAACTCTTCATTTCTTTATTCAGAAATAGTCCAGTTTGGTATAGGCTGCTGTTATCGACTATCCCCCTTCATAACTCTTAATTTCTTTTTTCCTACATAGTCCAGTCTGGTCTAAAGTAGTCTTAATATTGACCATTCATCCTTCATAACTCTTCATTTTTTCTTCACAAATAGTCCAGTCTGGTGAAAAGTAATCTTAATATTGACCATTATACCTTGATGACTTCATTTCTTTCTTCAGAAATAGTCCAGTCTGATCCATAGTCGTCTTATTATCAACCATTCTTCCTTCTTAACTCTTAATTTATTTATTCAAAACCAGTCCAGTTTGGTGTAGAGTAATGTTATTATTGCTCACCTCCCCCTCCCCCTCCTTCATAACTCTTCATTTTTTCTTCACAAATAGTCCAGTCTGTTGTAAAGTAGTCTTAATATTGACCATTCATCCTTGATAACTCTTCATTTGTTTCTTCACAAATAGTCCAGTCTGGTGTAAAGTAATCTTAATATTGACCATTCCTCCTTGATGACTCTTCATTTCTTTCTTCAGAAATAGTCCAGTCTGGTTTATAGTCATCTTATTATCAACCATTTCTTCTCCTTAACTTTTCATTTCTTTATTCAAAGATACTCCAGTCTGGTGTAGACTAATGTTATTGACCCTCCCTCCTTCGTTACTCTTCATTTCTTTCTTCACAAATAGTCCAGTCTGGTGTAAAGTAGTCTTAATATTGACCATTCATCATTGATAACTCTTCAATTCTTTCTTTAAAAATAATCCAGTCTGGTGTACAGTAATTTTATTGACCATACATCCTCCAAAACTCCTCATTCTTTTCTTCAGAAATAGTTCGGCCTACTATACATAAATCTTATTACTGACTTATTTGCTTTTAGACAAGGTCATTGCGATATCGTCACCTTAAAATTTTTTATTATTTGGTAAGAAGATTCTGCACTTCACTTCGAAGGATTGTTTCATTAAGAATAGTCCTTTCTAGCTCTACAAATTAAAAAAACATACAGTCTTGGACATATCTAGTACAAGTTAGAACCTTGTCATTCACTATGATGGTTACGGTTTATATTTCCTCATAATATACCAGAGAACCTGGTTTAAGAATAAATTCAGATTCGAAATTTTACCCACCGTGGTTCATAATAAAAATAAATATTCTTTTTTTTTAGGTTTATTATTCATCCAGTCTTTTATTAATTATTTATATTATACTTTAGCCGACCGATCGGCTGAAGCTTAGCCGGCAATTTTGATGCCTAGTGTTCCTAATTAACTTTGGACTAAAAAAACACAAAAACGGCATTCTATGCACCTTTTTGTACCCTGTGGCAGAAAGTAAATGGAACTACTGACATAACTCTTCAGGTGACAATGAATCACTCCCATGAATTTCTTTATAAGAGGGGGGGGGGGGCATTTACACTTTAAAACGACTCTTTTATCTCAAAGTCTTCGCAATCCATTTGCAGTAAAGCCGGATTCCAACTAAATAGGATCCCAACTAAATAGGCGAGGTTTTGGAGCACTAAACATGTGAGGAAAACAAGCTTTATGCATATTTTATTGAAGGAGGGGTGAAGGTAGTCGAATTGTATATTGATTTCTCAAAAGCATTTGATATAATCGGTCATCAAATCTCACAGGTAGAACTCTGTGTGTTTGTGTTAGACACCAAGGACACCAAGATCAATTTTATTACTCAAGAACAGTGGATATTCAGCAGGGTGTATTGCAGGGCCCTATTCTAACAATTTTTCGTTTGGTACATAACTGAACTGAGTGTTATGTTCAGGGGTAAAATTTGTCCGTATACTGATGATACTTCTATAATGTCAGTTGACTATTCCTAAACACTATTCCTTCCACACTATCTTGAGTTTACCAGAATAGTAAAACAGATGGTAGAGTGGTGCAATAGCATCTATTTGAAGTTAACTCTGAAAGAAAATGGGTCTTGCTCAATTCACCTAAGACATTCGTTACTAGAATGGCATCTGTATACCTGTGTTCCAATAAATGATCAACAATTCCTTATGCTGAAAGCATCAAATTTCTTACTTAAATTCACTTAGGAAAGGAATACTTAAAATTCACTCATGGATCATTTAAAAGAATGAATAGAGGAAAGATGAAATCGTCTACATTAAAAACACATAGTTTCTGCAATAGAGCGGTGAAGAAAATTACGACACATGGTTCTAATGCAAATTTTGACATTTTGAACCTTAAAAACAACTTCAAGTGTTTTGAAAAATAAAATTAATTATAAAAATTGGGTTCAAAATTAAATCTTTTTTGCATCCCGTCATTTACTATTATAATTGAGTTACTAAAAGTTTTTAAAGCCAAACGTTACTCCTCTTTTCTCAAAAATTGGGCTTTTCGTTCAGTAGATAAAAGCTTAATAAGTTACAGAAAATACGAAATTTTTTTATGGCGCAGTGCGTATATTTTTTAAGAAACTTGAGCTTCTATTAGTCGAATTTTTTTTTAGACAAAAGAATTTGCGGACTAAATGCTGAAATGGTCTAAAATTTAAAAAATTTTGAATTATATTAGTCCCAGAGCCTGTGACAATAGGTTAAAATTAAGTAACGAATATGGATTGGAATCTATGACTGAGGAAAATCCGAGATTGCTACTGAGGAAAATCCGAGATTAC
This sequence comes from Taphrorychus bicolor, assembly GCA_951812265.1. Lineage (NCBI taxonomy): Eukaryota > Metazoa > Arthropoda > Insecta > Coleoptera > Curculionidae > Taphrorychus > Taphrorychus bicolor. Next base: position 32,320,822 of record OX638298.1, read on the forward strand.
TAGTTGGAATAAAAATGTGACTAACAAATGAAGTATGCCGTTAAGCTTAAGCTTGGATTCAGTAAAAAGAAATAAATAAATATTTAAATTTATTCTTGTCACATGCAACTTTAGTTCTTGTAAGAAACTAAAGTTTTAAGAATCAAACTAATATTCCCTAAATAAGTACAAGTTTTTGCATATCGGTGCGAAGTACCTCCCTGAACTTTGAACGAATATTTAAAACATATAAACCGAGACAATGCTTTACATATGAAAGGCTGCAAAAACCGCATACATCCTCCAACGAACGTGATGTGTGCACCAAAAGAGTTTTTTAAAGGCCAACGCCAAAAAGCGTTTTTCATTTAAAATTCTACTCGCGTCTGAATTTTAATTCTGTACCGCTTCCTACCTTAAATTTGTAACAAAAATTAAAAATATATTAAACAGAATAATGTAGTAACTGAGTGAAATGTTCGGACTGTAGATCAGTGCCACGTTTTTTTTTCTATACATATTATGTAAATTACTTACTTAGCAGTATGTTTGCCCTTGGAATTAGCAATTTCAAGAAATTGTATTATCAAAAAAATAGTAAAAGTAAAAATAATTTAGAAGTCACGCTAATTGACCATCACAAAGTTACCCTAAAAGGCTATTTTATCTGCGGATTACCTAACATAGCACCACATCTAGAAATACATTTTTTCCTCCACTTGTTTTTTTATACCAAAACAAAAAAAAATTATTCGTTCGACACGTGGTTTACTCGAATGGAAACCGCGGACCGAAAGTCTTCATCACCTAACGAGGAGCGTCGATGCCCGACTAAACAACCGAGCGAATGGCGGTTTCGTGCGCAAATGCCACGATTCCTGCATCCCCCGTTTAGGTCCCGTCGTAAATTGGAGATCTCCAGGAAATTGCCACGGGATCAGAACTTTTAAAATAATACCGCCCCAGGTTATAATCGGCTAATTAGTTTGCTAATCTAACTAATAACATAACGCTCTTTGGGGGGATCGTAAACTTCGATGTCGTTGCCAAACTCGATAGAGGTGCAGGCAAGTGATTGGATGAAAATGACTTAGCAGGAAGGAGGATTACGTATCTGTTCTGGATGTTTGGTAGGATTATTTTGGATATTGCGTGACAGAAAACGAGCACTCTTTGGAATTGGGGAAAAATCAGTTTATGAAATTTGCCAAAATTGCTCTGGAGAGAAATTGTATAAGGACTTTTGAATGTAGAAAAGAAACGCCTTGCAGTTCTATTACATTAGATATTGTGGAGAATTTACCCGGAACGAATTGTTTTTTGTAAGTAAGTGTAAAACCCAGATGCTAATAAATTATTTATTTATGTATTAAGAGCGAAAAGTACAACTTTTTTGCTCGGAGCGGGAAGTTTAGGAAGTTGGAGTCGAGAGCAAAAAAAAGTTACTTTTGCTCCTAATGCATACAACGTTTCTTCTGCAAACGATCAATTTCACATAATACAATACAACTATACTCTGTTTTAAAACTAGGAGGAGTAAAGACCAAAGATAGATTTACACGATAAAAGTAACCAAAAAAGTTACTAGAATTTTCATAGACTAGGATATTCAACAGAAATGCGAACTGGGCGAGCGCGATGCAGCCAACGTCCTTTAGCAGAACTTGTCGTCTCTCTTTCTTTTTAAATATTATTGACTAGCTATCTCTTTCTCCTAGAACACCCCAAGTTCTCGAGTTCTCGTTATGTTATAATATGTTTATTTTTTTCAGTTAAAGAGTATGAAAAATTATTTGACTTAAGCCAATATTGCAGTTATTCTAATAACATCGTTATGTCACTGTATAAAGGAGATCCTATTCTTTGCTATCTATCCTTAAGAACGCGGCAGTGTGAATTTAAGAGCCTAATAAATGGTTTGTAAAAAAGTTACAATCCAAAATCTGTAGAACGTTCTTTAGTTTCTTCATTATACCTATGCTCACATAACTTTCATGAAGATGATGTCGAGTGTTTTTTGAAGATAATGCAATATGCAGAACCAATAACAGTTCTTCATGCTCCCATGGTACCTAAAAGTGTAATCGAGGGTGAACTACATTAGTGTAATCGAGAGTGAACTACTCTATCATAATGCAATTGTTCTGATATCGAGCCTTTTAAGCAAACATACCTACTATATGGAAAAAAAACTAACTGGAAAAAGTGGGAAAGAATGAGTAGCAAAGTAGTAAACTGGAAGCTAATGTTTTAGAAATGAGTTGTTGTGAATAACCCGAGGAATAACCAATATAACCACCACAACTAATGCCAGTGCACTAAACCCATTTCCATACTCTACATTTTACGGGATCAATAAGTTATGTATTTCAGTACTGCTTTTTTATTAGCACTCACATTTGAGTGTAAATATTAAAGATATCTAATTTAACAACAGCTCCCACAGCTTATTGGCTCCACAAAAAAAGATCACTGATCATGGGTGGTTGAAGACAAAATAAAGACAAGTTATTCCATTTGCTGGAACAAGGCAACACACACTAAGGTGCAATTGTACAAGTTACACCGAGAGTTACACTCAAAGTCTGGTTCAGCTAAACTAAACTGTTAGTTGAACTCACCCATAATAAAGTTGGGCTCAAGTACTAGTTGAGTTTTGCTGAACCTGGCTTAGAGTGTGGCTTGTACATTCAGGCCTAAAAAAACTCCACAACACTTAACTTCAGACATGCTTCCTGTGCCACATTCGAGTTGTACTTTCTATTTGTATTGTTTTTTTTTACATAACATGTGTCATATACCAACCCTTATTAAAAGATATGTAGAAAATAACACATATTGTTGTGTAATTTTTAATTTATGTGAGAAGGACTAGACATTTTGAAACAATATTAGGTATGTTTGGGTATTAGTTCCAGTTCTTTCCAACATCCTTGATTAAATTTCTAATATAATTCATATATTGCGAACAGGGGGATATTGCAAAGAGGGGAATATTGCAAACAGCTATTTTTATTGTTCTTTTTTTTCTCTCACTTTAGCAGATTTTAACATAATATCTTTTGTGTCTAAAATTGTTAACTAAAATTATGAACTTGACATGAGCGACAAACCATGAGGGGGTACCTATGTATGCTACAAATACTGTCTACAAGATACTGAAGTTCAGTTAAAATTTTTGAAAAGGTCTGGGATGGAAACATAAACATACCTGTTTGTGTTCTAACTTTAGTTATAACTAAATTTAAAAGTTAAAACTAAAACAAAATACAGGTTGGTTTTAAGACATGTGTTTACATTAAGCAAACTCTACTTATTTTTCGATAACCTGTTACCAGTAATTCCTAATGCTCTCTATAGACACCAAAGAAATCTATTAAGCACTGTGAAGGCTTTCATAGCTAGTCAAAATGCATTATGGTCTATGATGCCATGGTGCAATAGACTAGCAACCTTGGTCATAAGGAAGCTCGATTTCCCATTGCCTCATCGACAAAACGCCTGATGGAAGAAATTCCAATGAACCAGACCAGACCAGGGCGTCAAAGCTACGCTTTAGAATGTACGGGGTGTTCATTAGAAAACTTCATCTAGTAGGCTATGAAATTTTGACAGAAAAGGATGATCAAAGTAAATGGACTTTTGTTTCTCCCTCTTTTTCTTTTGACATTTCACAGCCAACTAGATGAAGTTTTCTAATGAACATCCCGTAAACATACTGCTGTGCTAGTTTGTATAGTAGCGGGAAATGTGAGATCAAGTAGGGGATTAGGTAGACAATTTTGTGGTCTACCGAAGTTCTAATGTTGAAATTAAACTTGCCAAGCCAATAACTGTTATAATATGATCTATTCATTCTAAAATCACATTCAGAAATATGAAGGAAAATTAGTATAAAAGTACCAAGTGCAGAAATGGATCATTATCAAAATACAAGAGAACATAGATAATTTGAACTTTCATCATCTCAGTTAGAGCCGAATTCTACAAACTGCAACTGATACCGATACTACTGGGTGTTCAGTAAGAACATTAATAAATTGGCTGTTAAATCTTGAGAGAAAAAGATAGAGTATGACGTCTATTTCTAATTTCTTGGTCCACCCACACTTTTTCTTTGGTATATCCCTCATTAACCCAAGTTTCATCAAGATAAAAAATTGGACGCTTTTCACGCCTGTACCGCTGGATACATCTTAAATATGTATTTCTCCATACGACAATGTCACCTCGTTCAATTAAAATACTCTTGAGATATCTTTTCATGTATCTAGAATAATAATTTTAGATCCAAGCATTTCAATACTTTGAAAAACTTACTTAAAATTTATTTGCTTCATTAGACGGTACAAAGATGTTCGGGACATTAATGGCAGATCATTACGGCTTTTTAGAACCCCAAGTATTTTATTTAGAGTGGGAATTTCATTAAAAAAAAAGCTATGTACTAGCCTCATTATTTCATTTTTTTTTTGGCCTTCATTGAGAGTTTTAACGGTCACAGGTCTTCCACCACAATGCTTAGAAGCGACTACTTTTCCGGTTTCCCTATACTTTTTCAGAGTGCGGTAAGCTGTGGACTTCGCAATCCCTAAATATAATTAGAAATACCCAAAAATGTTTAGCCCCTTTAGGGAATAATATAAAGTAGTCAGTTTTTACCTCCTGCTTCAGCAATTTTCGAAACCAGAAAAGATGTTTTTATTAAAGGCTTGTCTGCTGTTAATTACTTGTATAAATTTACAATATATATACTGTTTCTCTGCCAAAGACATGCCCCAAATCTAAACGTTTTAGTTTCTTGGGTGGAGAATTTCCGCCTCCGATGCAGCCGCTAGTACTTGGGATGGCCGGATCCAAGGTAAAAACAACGAAATAACGCAAAGTGCGATATTATGAGTTCTTAAAAGAATTTTTGGAAAATATAACAATATAAAACCAAGAAAATTACAGAACTGGACAAGCAAAAATTGAAAATAACAACCAACACACAAAAAAATTGTTTGAAAATTCTAATTGTCAAATTCGGGAAACGTCAGAAGAAGTTTGCTTGTGTAAATCGGGCCGTCATTCGGCGTATAAAATGAGATATTAAAGGATGGTCCTATCATTGTATTTCTAACAATTCCCGCCCATACATTAATTATCTGGGTATGATATTCATGCTTCCATAACCAAAAAATTTGTTTCGACCATTGTATACAATTTCTGGAAATGTCAGGGCTGTTTATTCTAAATTCATAGCTTTTATTAAAGTCATTTAGTCATTCCCATCAAAATAAACTCAGCCACTTGGCCTAAAGCAGGTAACGATTAATAAAAACAATTGAGACTAGAAGCATCATTGTGCTACTACTTACTTCTCCCTTAACAGGGATCATAAAATGATTGATGATACTTCTTTGTCTATATTATTAATGCCTATTAAAATTCCCAACCAAGAGCTTGTTGTTGCTGTGGTACCCTGCTTAATGCGGTTATAAAAATTCCAGGGAGGCCTCTACTTTCTTTAAAGGTTAATTTATAAAAGGGATTATCCCAGCGCTAACTTGCTGGATTAAACGCGAAGGAAATTACCTACGGAAGTAATCGATAAATCTCAGTCGGATTTTCTTTTTACTTGTGTGCGATCCTGTCTATTTCATCCAGGTTTTGTGACAGAGATTGATAAGTCCGGTTTCGCGATAATTGATCAACAACAGATCCCTCCGTCAAGAAATTTGACCCCCCACTTCCCTCGCAAAATTCTATATTGATATCCCTTTGGCGGTATAGTTTCGAACAAAAGCAACCACATTTGTTCCCTTAAAAGGGTATTGTAATAAATCATTACAAATATTCTACGTGACGGCGCAGAACAGACAATAATCATTCACGTTTACTGTTAAAATATTTGAAAAGCCTAATTGGAAAATTTACCAGTATTAGCATTAAACTATTGATTTATGTCCGGTTAAATATTTGTTTAGGGTCGATGGAGAGCCGTCGTTTGTTTTGCGTTAAAAACCTATTAAACCGGGCCAATTGAATTAAAATGTTGCGTCCAGAATTATGGATCTAATTTATGGCTCGCCAATGGAATAGATTATGAGCGAAAATATTATTACAATATTTAATTAGTTTAATTAAAGAGAGATATATTATTTGTTTATCTCTCAATTATTTTATTATTCATTAGTGCACACTTTGAATAATAAATACAATTTTAGTCGATCTTCATGTTTCAATACCCCTATTTTAGCGTATTTCAGTAACGTATTGAAATGATTTTTTTTAACGAGAGCTGGTTTTATTCAGTCCTATACCTGTAAACCTGTTCCTATTCAATGGCAACAAAGATGTTAACCACATATAATGATTTCAGTAATGTCAATGTGTAAAGAAATTGTAACTAGGATAAATGGGACACATTCGTAGGGTATTAGTAGGTGGCCCAGGTATTTCGATCATACTGAAGGTGGATACCATCTTACACAGATAATTACATAAACGTAGTACATAAACTCGAAAAGACATTCCACAAAAAGCACGTAAGTCGTGAAAATATCCACTCGGGCCAATGAGAGGAAGGACGTTTTTGGCCCTTATTTTAAACTCACTTCCCCCGGAAACTCGAAATTTGCATTTTTAGATGCTCTAAGTCATTATTAACCGAGGTCAGCCCTATCGGAACCTCGATTTCTCCAAAAAATCCAAATTTGCTTTTTTTGGAGGCTTCAAGTCAATGACCACGTTTATCTCGAGCGAATTGGATCCGCTTTTCAGTCTGACTGAGTAAACTATATCAAAAATTTCGAGATAAACGTTGAGGATTAACGATTCGGATTAACTAGTCGATCCTGAAATAAAACAGGATTGAAATGCTGAAACCCATTGAAATTGCAAATAACAAACGAGATAAACGGGATTGAAGTTTGACTTTGACACTAATGACATTTGACAATTGGCATTTAACAGCTGATCATTGTTGATGTTTATATTTATAGATAAATTTTTAATTTAGGTAATTCACACTTTACTAGACTAATAACCTATTATTTTATTTTTTATTTAAAATTTACTTACTTATTCTTTCCGTAACTAAACCAGCAATTCATATTTTTTAAAATGAGTAACAACAGCAATGGTAGAAGAATGGAAAAAGATCAATCACTATTAAAAAGGATATTAAAAAGAAATGTTTGGTCGACACATAAAATCATTTTACAGTTTTAAATATTAAAAAGTTTTATTTTGTCCCAGCTGAATACTATAAGTGCAAGAGGCTATAGTGTGAGTGGAAACGGACCCTATTATTTTGAATTTTATTCAGAAATGAATTATCTTTACGGGATAGGCCTTTGACCAAAAGCTACGACACTTTGGGTTTGAAAATGCTACAATTGATTTTATTAATGTATAACTATTTTAACTGAGAAATATGTATTCCATTCCATACATATGAATGAAACCATATTATGTTTGTCTAGCTGAATGTTCAGGTGCAGAAGCTTCTTCAAATGCTGCTACTGAGGATATTTCAAAAGTAGGATATGAAGATGTACCTGATGAAGATGGGGAAATGCCCGGATGTTCCTATGCAGCAAGCCAGCTAGCACCCATAGATGTAGAGAAAACTGAGAGTAAAAAAGGCAAAAAAAGAAGAAAGCCAAATAAAGAAGAGAGTTTTATCAAAAGCATAGAAAATATAATTGAAAGTGAGGGGGCTAAGAACAGGGACGCTATGTCACAGTTAATGGAAAGGCATGAGCAAACTCGCTTGGAGTGTATCTCCCGTTTCATGGAGCACGTCACAAATCTTTGTCTGAGAAAAACTGAAGTATGTTTGGTGGGTATAAGAATAAGTCATTAAGGCCTGGTTGTTAAGCTGGTTCACCTAAACCCAACCATCATATATTTTGACGTCAAAAGAATTACATTCATGTTAAAATTAATGTCAATGTGATATAAATTTCTTATGGACTCCAAAGTATACGAGGGTTCGGTTTATGTCAAATTGTTTGGTTTAGGTGTTAATTCTTTATTTGCGTCTTTGCAAATAATTTCAAATGTTTCTTTAGACATCCTGAAATTTTCTAGTCATTCCGTTTTTGCCTATTTATTGTCTTCTATGATGTTTTCCCACCCGCATCGACACTGCTTTTCTATTGCTCTTTTTTTCTGCGATTGCTTTTTTAATTGCACTCATAATGGGTAATCTAGAAATTTTAGGTACACTTTTTTAGGTGGTATAATATTGTTACGAATCGCAGCAACGCCGCATGGGAGGCGGGGCAACGCATGGGAGCGTGTTGGTTGGTGGAGCTTCGCGACCTATCCGCGCTGCGTCATGGCTGACACGAGTGATTTATTGCTCGTCTGGCTTAATCTAGAAGGCAGTTGTTTACAACCGTTTTTTTATGTGAGATTATTCAAGAATTCTTATAAAGAACTTTCTAGGATTTTCTGTAATTTTAGGATTGTATATAAAAAGCGTATAGAGCGCGCAGGGGTAGTCGTATTTTAATCGAGCTATAAGTAAGCTAAAGTTACGAAGCGATAACAGAAGGCTATAAAGTGTTAAGTAATGAGTTATTTAGTAGTCGTGTGTAATTGTGGAAATAAATAAATAGTGTTTTCGTGTTAAATCGTTTCACTGGAATTATTGAACCCCCGAGTTCGCAACAATATATAGGGTCATTATATGAAGCGAATGGGCATTCACTATAGTGTTGTGCCTATAATTATTATATATACCTTTTATTGTCCAACGAAGGGAGAATGCAATAACTATGAAACATTCTGTATTTTATTTCTAAAGACATATTATACTTTATTTCAATACTTACATTTCAGCATTCATAATACGGTTAATTATTGATGCTGTACCCTAATGAATGAAGAAGTGCTGCTCAAAGTACTCAACATTAGAAAAATGAAGAAACTTCTAAGCACGATCTTTTCTCTTCTGATGGATTTCATGATGCTCAAAAATACCCAAATTGAAACAATATTTGAGAAATACTGGCGTTTTTGAACACGTACTAAAAAAATATGACAAAATGTGTGAAATAAAAAAAAATCAACGTAAGTACTACAACAAAATCCAAATAACACACGATCTACGATCTGAAGCACCACAAAATTCCAAAAATTAATTTGGAAAAGGTAAAAACGCAGGAATTAGGGAAGGGCAAATCAAATTCTGACTGAGATGTGAAAGCTGTAGCCTATCTGTCAATTACTAGAACATGTCTTACCTTTTTTATTTTTATTTTCTATTCCTCTCGCATCTTTACGAATCGTCTAGGCCGATCGGATAATCCAAATAAAATATTTACGAGAAAAACTCGTGTGAGTAATCGAAGCAATTCGCTCGAGATAAACGTGGTCAATTTCAACCGATTTTGGACCTCACTTGGACCCCTAATTTTGACAAAAACAACAAATTAGAAGATTTTAATCAGTTTTCCCTGATTTGTCTTAATACAAGTTTTTTTCCAAAAATATTAAAAAACGTATTTTTAAATAATTTGGCTCATTCTTAACAGATTTTAGTCCTAATTCCAACGTGATGGATTTATCCAAACCATACATTATAACCTGAATTTCTCTCCAAAGACTCAAAATTTGCATTTGTAATCACCCTGAATCACTTTTACCAATCCTAGGGATTGGTAAAAGTGATCACCCTAATATCACTTTCTCGAAAAGAAAAGCCCATTACATTTTGAGACGTTTTGAGTAACACTTCACTTATTTTTAACGAAAATGTAATTTTACCCAAAAACAGCAAATTAGAAAATTTGAAGTAGTTTTGCTTGATTTGCTTTAAAATTAAATTTCTTCAAAAACGTAAAAAAACTGCTATTTTAAAAAAATGTGAGCCAATTTTAGATTACAAATTTGCATTGTGATTGCAATTTTCAGGCCACTTGACTCTAATTCTAACCTGAATTTTTCTTAAATTCCAAATTTGAATTTTTTAACTCTTGAATAATTTTTTAATCGATTCTTGGCCTTAATTCTAATCTAAGTTTCTTGAAAAACTGCAAGTTTGCATTGTTAGATATTTTCAGACATGTTTAACCAATTGCGGCCCTAAATTTTACGTGCATATTTTTCAAACAATTCCAAATTTGCATTTTCAAATGCTATTTTAATTTTTTAACCGATTATGGTCTTAATCTTTTACCATTATGTTCTCGTAAAACACCAAATTTGCATTTTAAAGTGTTTTGAGATAAAGTTCATTTATTTTGTCTTAGAACAGAATAATTAACCTAGTTTTGCCTTGATCTTAACCTAAAAAGAAACTTATTAAAAGATATTAAAATTTGCATTTTTAAACGATGTTTTTTGCCCGATTTTGTCCTACATTTTTCTTTCTTCAAAAACATCAAAATTTGAATTTTTGGACAATATGTTCTAAAATTTTAGAGAATTTTGTTCTAAAAACAATCTTCTTAAAAAATATCAAAATTGCATTTTTAGACGATGTTTGTCATTTTTAATCGCATTTATTTTAAACTTTAAAGGAAAAGAAATACTTTTCTAAAGACTAAATTTGCATTTGTAAACGCGTTCAGTAATTTTTTACCGATTATAATTTTTCTAAGACAAACACATTTACATTGTGAGCCGTTTTGAATACGATTCACTAATTTTGGTCAAAAAAATATTTTTAACAAAAAACACAAATTAAAAGATTTAAATCAGTTTTGCTTGATTTGGTGCTAGATTCGACTTTCTTTAAAAACATCAAAATTTGCATTTTTAGACGATTAGGATTTTTAAACGATTTTAATCCTACTTTAAACTTGAATTTGTTCAAAGACCCCGAATTTGCATTTTTAGACGCTTTGAGTCATTTTTAACCGATTTTGATAGTGATAACTTGACTGTTTTGTAAAACATCAAGTTTCATTTTAAAGTGTTTTGAGTAAAAGTTTACTTAATTTGGTTATAAAAATATCATTTAAAAAAAAATATTTATAAATAGAAAATTTAAATCAGTTGTCTAATTTTGTTCCAAAAATAATTTTCTTAAAAAAAATATCAAAATGAGCATTTTAAGACGATATTTGTCATTTTTAATCGCATCTATTTTAAACTTCCAAAAGAATAGAAAAACTCTTCCAAATACTAAATTTGCATTTGTAAACGCTTTGAGTAATTTTTTATCGATTACCACTTTTCAACGAAAAACACGTTTACATTTTGAGCCGTTTTGAGTTGGACTTACTAATTTTGGTTCAAAAGCCACAAATTAGAAGATTTAACTCAGTTTTTGCCTGATTTTGTCCTAGATTTGTACTTTCTTCAAAAACATCAAAAATTGTATTTTTGGACGTTAGCAAAAATAAATAAATAAAAGATTTAGATAAATTTTCCCCATTTTATCCTAAAATAAACTTAAAACAATAATACAGTTTATTAAACTTTGCATTTTTAGACGATGTAGGTCATTTTTAATCGATTTTAGTAAGTTTTAATCGATAAAATAAATTTCCCCAAATACTCTAAAGTGGCATTTGTAAACACTCTGAGTCATTTTACTGACTATATTTTTGAGCGTTAATACTAACCTGAATTACTGGAAAAAAACACATTTACATTTTGAACCGTTTTGAGTTAAATCTTACTAATTTCGGTCCAAAAATGTAATTTTACTAGAACACCGCAAATTGGAAGATTTAAATCAGTTTTGCAATATTATGTTTTAAGTTTGAATTTCTTCAAAAACTTCGAAATTTGCATCTATTAGACGATCTGGACCGATTTTACCCATAATTTTAACCTGAACTTCTCGAAAGACTTTCTTCGAAACTTTTCTAGAAGAAATTTTCATTTTTAGACGTTTTGTGTCATTTTTAGCCGACTTTGGCCCTAACTCATTTTTAGGCGCTAGGTTGAAAATAAACTAAATGCAAGTGTTCATTAGGAGCCGTCACAAAACATTTAAGAAAAATCCTGATCTGTGAGAAAATAATTAAAAAACTTTTGTTTTCTTAGCACCCGTTTTTTTTAAGTGTCTTTGTCGTTATATTACTAATAATACCGATACAATTACATAATTACTGATACCGATACAATTACATACTTTGAAACAAAAAAAATAGAGCAAAAATGGGTGAAAAAAAGAAGGATTATTGGGTTAATTCAATCGTGGAACGAGGTTGATATCGTACATTTATAAATGCGAAAATAAGTGAAATGAAGTGTATATCTTTTTATATGGGTGCTACTCATTCCCAGACTGGCTTCCGGGGGTTTTATTTTCGTAATAATTCGATTTTTCTAAATTTTAATTCTATATATTGTTGTTCGATATTTACATGGTTTGAAAATCTTTATAATTGACGAATTGGCAACAATGCGGCCAGTTATAAGTACTATACGTGCTTTTTGTCGCCTTCCATTCATAAACGCGATTTGTTTCTGTTTGGTGTTGAAAAGTGCTTGTGAACCGCCGCATATTTCCCGATTCGGCGGCCATTTTTGTTCTAAAAATTACCACAAGGGGATGTAACTGCCAACTTAAATTTTTATATTGCATATATACATTTTGCATAATAAACTGTCTTTTTACATTTTTAAAGAGAACCCGTTTATCTATCATTTTCGTAAAAAAAAACTGAGAAATTTCGAAAACAAAGATGTGCAAAGAAAACGGGGTGTTCAATTGTTTTTGCAATAACCTGCTTTAACTTCTTAAAGGTTTAACCGATTTTAACAAGTTTGATATCGTTGAAAAGAGCATTCCTCGTGCAATAATAATGAACCAAAATGTAGTTAATTTAGTTGAATCCTTCTCCGCCAGGGAGCTACTTTTGAAACCATGACCCAAATTCAAAAAAAAATAAAAAAAATACATGGTATGACTTTTTCTTTATGAAAAAGTGCCAAATAGGCCAGTGAAAACAATTTTTCAAAAGCTCGTTTGTATCCACAAATATTGGGAAAATGAAATTAATAAGTCTTTGAAGGCTATATATCACACGGCATATTTCGTAAAACTATTAAAAATTTAGCTACAAAATGAATATGATGTTAAAGAGGCAATTGTGAGAATTCATTTAGGCATTATTTTAAAAAATATATATCATCAGAACATTCATGTTCCTGCAAAGAGACTAAACGTACCCTGAACTGATTAAGTCACTTTGCTATATATAAGCCTAAAAACCCAAATAGGTATACTATATCCAAATTCCACATATTTCGGAACCAATTATAAAGATTTTTTGTAAAATTTGATGCCTCAAATCTAACGTTTTGCGTAAAGTTTTAAACTGTTTTTTTTTCGCGATATGGTAAAGATAGGTAAGTAGTTTAGTTCATCTCTGCCAAAAAAAAGGTGACTTCGTCAGTCCATAACACATTTGAAAGAAATTGGGGATTTTCTGCTACCATTTTAATAGCCAGTGGCAAAAAGCTATCCTTCGGTCGAAATCCGGAGGAGTAAGACCTTGGTGTAAGTTGGTAAGTAGTAAATAGTAGGGGTGTAGCCTAAAATAGCAAGAAATGTAGAAAAAAAACATGGGGCGTTTATAATTTGACAATAAAATAGATTAATAGTATATTATACAACAAGCATTTAATGAGAGTCGTTATTCTCGAGGGTAACGTTTGAGCCCACGAGCGAAGCGAGTGGCACAAGTTGCCCGAGAGAATAACGCTCATTAAATGCGCGTTGAATACTATACTTTATCCACGACCAAGATTCTGGGTTTTCTCAAATATGATAGGTTATAGATGCCACAAAGATAATTTACAATTTTAAAACCACGACCACGACTGGTTTCGCTATTCAATGGCGCGACGTTTGATGCGTCTTGTCGATAGATGACGGTCTAGTCACCCGCGCATGTCACCGCATGTTCATTTCAATGCTACGAGGGTGGACGGTAAATTACTTCATTTTATGGCCTATTTTAAGTATTTTTCAGTGAAAAGTACATATTTTAGGGAAAAAGAGACACTGTAACCTACATTTGCCTCAATACATCCTAATAGAAGGATAATTATTTGAATGAACCAGTGGTAACTACCGATTTCATGTTTAGGGCATTTTACTTTTTGAGTTGCCTACGACTTGCTTCGTTTCCATGACAACTCATTATTCACTTGTGAATAATGTTCATTATTCACAAGTGAATAATGATTATCGTTAGTCTTGAGAATGTACAAGAATAATGTGATTATTATAGTATATTATAGTCGTGGATAAATTTTATTCAAAGAGGTATACCTCCATGATATATTTAGCAAGTTACATACCTCTGGGTTTGAGGAATGCGATGAACCGTACTCTGAGGAATACCCAAGTCTCTAGAAATTTTTCTAGTACTAATTTGAGGATTGAGTTCTACAGATGCTATAACATTTTGTTCGATATTTTGCCTACTTCTCTGATTCATGGCAGGCCTATGGATGCTACCCGTTGTTAATAGGCGCTGGGCCAAACACACAAACACGCGGCGATGGTATCGTGGTCGATTTGGATAGCGCAAATAGAAGGTGCGAGCAGCGATTGCCCCATCTTGAAAACATTGCAAATATATCGCCAGCATATTAAATGCTTCTTTGTTGAATGTTTGACTTACAAAATTCCGACTCAGAGAAACAGATGGCACCAGTAGGATTGGCCTGCCATCGCCGGGTGGACATTTGACATTAAACTTTCGATATATTCAGGTACGAGATTATCGGAGTGAAATGCGTCATAGTAGGAGTGAAACGCGTCTTAGGAGGTAACGCTCTGATTATCTTTCACAACTTTTCGGTAATTTTTTTCACTGGGTTATGGAAGATTATTCTTCTGTAACAGATACACCGGAAACAGGCTATTTGTGCTGTGTTATTCTTATTTCAGACTTCTTAGGACCAAGAACCAGAAATCAATTTTTGATTTCAAGCTTCATTATAAATACTCATATTCGGAACATGCAACATTGTTTTTTGCTAATTGGCTTTAGTTAGATGTTTTTACTTTTATATGCATGCTTTGTGTCCTTTCTAATGCAATGGAACTGTAGATAGCGGATGTAGGACAAATAAGAAGCTACTTCAGAGTTGCGAATACGCCAACGTTTCGATCTTTATTTAGATCTTCTTCAGGGCTAAAAATATGCTCAATGAAAAACTCTACAACACACTTAATGCATGCAATGCAAACAAATCAATAAAGACACAACTATAAACACTGATAAAAAATTGCATAAAAATATGATGCAACAGTTAAAAGTAGATTTAGTAATTAACAAATACATACAAACCATATACAGTAAACACAGAAACCATGCATCCGTATGTGTCTATTATCAAAGAGTAAGATGGTATGCTCAGATAATTAGTGGGTTTGTCTACCTTAATTCAGTTTGAGAAGTATGTCATCTAATCTATATGTATGTCTTATATCGGACATAACTCAAAAATAAAACAATGCATCCACAAACAGACGACCCCATGAGTTAAGGACAAACGAAACACCAGCCGCCAGGAACAAAATAAACGATGGAATGATATTGGTTTTGCTATCACCAGTGGGTCCTGCGGAATGTTAATACCTATGGTCTTTTTTTTGAAATTATTAATAAAGGTAGGAATGATAGATTTTACTTTATTTTTTCTTTATGTGATGCAACAAGTTACAATAAATTACATTCAAGTTTTGGATGTCCATTCTGTCGTTAATAGTGTCGTCAATATAAATGTGAATCATCTCACTAATACCCCGTTTATAATAATTACTTTCGTGGTCCAATATGGCAACATTCTCAAAATCGAAAGAATGGTCCACTGTAAAATGGTGTTGGGCTAAGGCTGTCTTCTCTTTTTTATTTCGATTAATTTCCCGAAAATAATAATTGTGTTGATAGATTCGATTTTTTAAGTATTGTCGGGTCATACCTATATAAAACTTACTGCAATTTTTACATTTTACCCTATAAATTAACTCCGATCGACGACCTATGGGAATTGGATGTTTTTAGGCTGGAAAATATCTGGTTCACGGACTTAGTCTGATAAAAGGCTAACCTAACATTAGGGGTACTTCTGGATAAGCGACTCTGTATTCTTTCCGACAAGCCTCTAACATATGAAAACTTACAATACACTATCTAAAGTGTTTTCCGGGCTATAAGGCCGGGGTCCAATGGAATTGCTTCCTGACGTTTCGTCTACTACTGCTGCAGACATTATCAAAGGCGATGAGGCAGTAGGCGAAGTGATCTCCCTTGCTTCCCGACGATGACTGATTCGACTGTAGTACGCTCCGTGGTATTCGTACCGCCGCTGTCGCGTCGCAGTGGTGGGGACGGGGTCGGGGCGGCGGCGCGGGTCTTCGACGCGCTCGACGTGTGTCGCAGAACTCGCTTCCATTCTGCATTCGGAAACGTAACTTCCTCCCTCCTGTTGAAATTGTTTTCAATTCTTGTCTTCCCTCGTTAGTCTCGGATAATAGTTCTGTGATTGATGTAAGGATATCCACTTCATTAAAAAGGATGTTGTGACCGTCAGAGAGAGCGTGCTCTGCTACTGCTCACTTTTGCATTTGTCCCAGCCTGCAATTCCTTTTGTGTTCTGTGATCCTCGTGTTGACACTGCGCTTTGTGGAGCCAATGTATACCGAGGCACAGCTGCATGAAACTCTATACACTCCGGGTGCTGATAGGGGATCTCTGCGGTCTTTAGCCGATCTCAAGCTCTGTTGAATTGTACGAGTGGGTTTAAAGATAGTCTTAACCTGGTGCTTTTCCAGTAGCCTGCCGATCCTGTTCGTGACTTTGTGGATGTATGGAAGAGTAGCCCAACCGCCCTTTTCTACATCATCGCCTGTTGTTGCTTCCTGTCGCTCTATATTCCTTGGGCGCGCGGCTCTATCAAACTCCTGCTTGCTGTATCTATTCCAACCAAAGGCTCTCTCCAGATGCTTCATTTCTCGTTCCAATTCAGCTGGCTTACAAATACTCTTGGCTCTCACAGACAGAGTTTTTATGACTCCCCTTTTTTGTCTTGGATGATGGTTTGATCCGTTGTTGAGGTATCGGTCAGTGTGTGTTGGTTTTCTATACACGGTATGTGCAAGCTTTCCATTCGGCCTCCTTGCCACCAAAACATCCAAAAACGGTAGGCGTCCTTCCTTTTCTATCTCCATAGTGAATAGGATTTTTGTCGCGTTCGAGAATACCACGAAGCGTACTACAGTCGAATCAGTCATCGTCGGGAAGCAAGAGAGATCACTTCGCCCACTGCCTCATCGCCTGTGATAATGTCTGCCGCAGTAGTAGACGGAACGTCAGGAAGCAATTCCATTGGACCACAACCCTATAGCCCGGAAAACACTTTAGATAGTATTATGACCGGCCGTAAAAGCCTTCACAGTCTTATAATACACTAATTCGACAGATCTACGTCGATCAGACGTATCCGAAATTTGGTGTCTATATTTATTCCATATTCGGTTCACGAGATTACTGGGATAATTGGTGAGTTTCAAGATATCTTTGACTTTTTTTATGTTAACACTATGAAACGTTGGACTGCTAAGTTTAATAGATCTATAGAATAAGTTCTTGATTGTGGCAATTTTTTGATTAGTTGGGTGGGATGATAAGTAGTTGATAACTCTGCCTGAGGCTGTTGGCTTGATTTACCAATCTGACATAAGGGTACCATCTTAGTTCCTAATAATTAACCTATCTAGAAACGGAAGTGTCTGCTCATTATTTTCCGTTTCCATAGTGAACTGAATTTTCTTGTGGTAGCTGTTAAAGAAGTCCATAACTTCAGGAACTGCAAGTTTTGGTCAAGCCAAAAAAGTATCATCCACATACACCCTGATCCACGGTATTGAAAACGGACTTCCCTTAAGAACCTCAGTAATAAGGTGGTCCATTACTAAATTAGCCAGTACTGGACTGGCTGGGTTACTCATATCTGGGGTTTCCCATGGCTGGGTTTCTGTTTTAACTGTATATGGTTTATATGTATTTGTTAATTACTAAATCTAGTTTTAACTGTTGCAACGTATTTTTATGCAATTCTTTATCGGTGTTTATAGTTGTGTCTTTATTGATTTCTTTACGCATTAAGAGTGTTGTAGAGTTTTTCATTGAGCATAATTTTTAGCCCTGAAGAAGATCTAAATAAAGATCGAAACGTTGGCGTATTCGCAACTGTGAACTAGCTTCTTATTTGTCCTACACCCGCTATCTACAGTTCCATTTTTACTTTTCTAAATTCTATTATTTTTACTTGATTTTATTCGCACGTCTTAAATACAAAGTAATACAATTTTTAACCAGAAACAAATGTAGGTGACAAGAACGTGAATTAGATTTATTCAGTAATGAGTTGTCAATATATTTTCTTTTTTGAACTTGGTGTTAGTTTATTTACATAAATGCGATTTAGTCTTAAACAACATGAATAAAGCTTTAAGATTATTCGAAACACGAACCGATTTGCAAATTAGTTGGTGTAAGTTGGAGCAAATCGTTAGAAATTTCATTAGCAGTCGGTTGTATTACACCCTCCTGGGAAACGCTATTAACAAACTCGCAAAGCAGAGCCGGTAATAGAGTAATAAGTTTATTTCTCGGGTTCGAACGGATGCAAGATTTCGAATTTGTCTGAAACTTTAACAGGTGAAACGCCGGTCGACATTCTAGAACTTTTCCAATAAATGTTCGTTTAAAAATTGAGCTAAAATTTATTAGTATTTTTTTAAAGCTTAGACAAGAGCAATTGTTGCATCTACTGGCACAAACTAACCGTCAAACGGCTTCATACTGAATTAAAATACCGCGTGTTCATTATAAAACTTCATTTAGCAGGCTATGAAATTTTGACAGAAAAGGATAACATAATCAAAGTAAATGAACTTTTGTTACTCCATCCTATTCTTTTGGCATTTCACAGCCAATTAGATGAAGTTTTATAATGAATAAATGTTTTGTGTTTTGGTGTCTTCGAAAACACAAGAAACAGGACACTGATTAAATTTGTTACTTGTTGAATACTAAAATTCAAATTATTTGGTTTGTTTACTGTTTGGTGGCAACATATTCTTTATACACAATTATGGTATGGATCTGTAGTTCTGTAGCGTCCTTGTTCAGCTAGAGCTGATAGATGGTAGTGGGTAAAGGACAACAAATGAAATCCTTTCTTTTATGGAAGAATTGCAGACGTTTCGACTGTGGTTTAAGACTTTATCAAGGCTGGAACAAACACCGGCGACACTTTAATTATTGCTCAATATACATTGATACATATTTGAAATCAATTAGAAAAAATAAAATGAAAACCTAAAACACTTAACAATAAATTATTAAAGATAAGGCGCCACAAAAGTACTAATAAACCACATCTATACAAGATACAAAGAACAAAGATAGAAAACAATTATAACAGTATCATCAGAGGTCATCTCAGAAGAAACAGTTAGACAAGGCAGAAAATCGGTTAAAAAAAATACTTAAAACGTCTAAAAAAGCAAATTTTAAATTTTTAAAAGTGCAAGTTAATTTTAATTCTAAAATTGATTAAAAATGACTTGATTGTTGATTCGTGACTTGATGTTATTTGCAAATTTTGTACCTTATGCAGCGGACGTGTAGTTTGTCGACCCTAAGATACCAGGGTCACCGAACAATCGAATGAAGTTTGCTATTTTAACTGACTACCCTCTCTAAATGAGAATAGCCCTGAAGAAGACTAAATAAATAGTCGAAACGTCGGCCATTTTCGAATAAAGAGAAGGTGCATTATTTGTCCCCATCCTGCTAACTTCACCAACAAATTAAAAATGACCTTCTCCTCCTCCTCTTTAAAAACCACATCCTCTAAACACACTAATTTTGAGGTTTTTGGAGAGCGAAAAAGTGTGAAAGAGTTTGTACAACATCTCACTGTGAAAGAGTTTTTGTAAGAAAATAAGGCAAAACTAATGCAAAACGTCCGATTTATTGTTTTTGGTCCATTTACACTTTTGAACTAAAATAAGTAAAATTAGTCTCAATACGCCTCAAAATGCCATTTTGTTATTTTTTTGAAAAAGTTAGTTTAGAAAGCTAAAATCGGTTAAAAACGATTTCAACAATATAAAAATAGAAATGTGAGTTGCTTGGAAAAAATCTGTTTTATGACTACTGCCAAAATCGTTAAAAAAAAATGACTCAAAGCATCAAAAAATACAAAGAAAATTTTTTTGAAAAAATTTAAGTTTCCGTAAGGTTAAAAAGTACTTAAAGCGTCGAGAAATAGAAACTTTAAATTCTTCGAAAAATGCAGATTAATGATAGAACAAAAATCGGCTAAAAATTACCGAAAGCGTCTCAAATGCCAATTGGAAGTTTTTGGGAAACATCAGATCAGAATTAAGGCCAAAATCAGTTAAAATTGTCTAAAAGCATAAAAAAAAGCAAATGTGAATTCTTTGAAAAAATTCAGCCTAGAAATAAGACTAAAATCGATTTAAAGTGACCCCCTTGGTCTAAAGATGCAAAATTTGATTTTTTTTGAGAAATTTTATTTTAGAATATATACAGAGAAAACTGATTTAAACAAATGTTAAAATCACATTTTTGGACCAAAGTAAGTAAAATTTGACTCAAAATCTCTGCAAAAACAAATTTGGTGTTTTCTAGAGAAAGTGAGGTTAGGAATAGGTCCAATATCGAAGAAAAATTACTGAAATAGTGCACAAATACAAATTTGGAGCGTGTGGAGAAATTTAAATTAAGAATATGGCCAAAATTGGTTAAAAATTACTCAGAGCGTCTAAAAGTGTAAATTTGGAGTTGTAAAAAATTCCGGTTAGCATTCGTTTAAAAATTTTTCGAAAAACAAAAATTGCAAAAGTTTAGCTTTTTGAGAAATTGAGGTTAGAATTAAGGCTGAATCTTTATTATTGTGCAGTCTAAAAATGAAAATTTTGATGTTTTTCCTAGAAATTCAAATCTTCTAGCTTGTTGTTTTCGGTAAAATTAACTTTTGGATTAATATATGTAAAATTTGACATAAAATACCTCAAAAATAAAAGTCTGGTGTTAGGGTCCAAAAATCATTAATAATGACTCGAAGCATGGAAAAATTTAAAGTTGCTGGAAAATTTAGATCAAAATTAGGGCCAAAATCGGTTAAAAAGGACTTAAAGCGTCTAAAAACACAAATTTAAAATTTCTAAAGATTTCAGCTTAGTACTAGGATTCAAAATTAATTTAAATTAATCTACATCAGCTAAAAATGCAAATTTTTATGTTTTGGAGAACCTCAATTTTAGGACAAAATAGAGGTTAAAGAAATCGAAAATATGTAAACACGTAAAAATAACTTACAATTTATTAGGACTTAATTGTCATTAATAAAATGAATTGTTTATTTTAACTAGAGCTTTTTGCGAGCCAAAAGCTACAATTCTTTAAAGTTTTCAAGTCCGGTAGCATCCGTGGGGCACTTTAAATACAGTCACAACAGAATCGTACGCCACTGACTTTTCTCGATGCTTCATTTAGATGAAATAAGTAAGTTACAACTTTTTTGTCTTATGAATTTTCATCGTGTTTCGTTTCTGATTTATCACACCAAAACACTTTTACGCTAAATATAGTTAAAAATTTATGTGTTAGTGGTAAAATAATAATGCATATAATTGTTATTCGTATTGGGCATTTAAGATACAGACCGTCTAGGACACATTTAGAAATGATCGAAATTTTTAGTTTTTTTCGCAGAAAACTCTAATTATAGTTTTCTGCGAAAAAGCTAATAATTTCGATCGCTAACTTAACTTCGCAGAAAATAAATTTCTTTCAACTTTCACATTTAGAAAAGCTTATCTTTTTGCTTTGTTTTCAAACTGCTCGGTATATTGCTTTTCGTGATTACCATATTGAAATAATTCAATATCCTTTTATTTAAAACCTTCGTTAAAAATGTCATTTGATTGGTCCTCGCTATCAACATTAGAAGAAAACAAGTGTCGAAAAGATCTTCAATTCGATGCTCTTTTGACGACATAAAAGTGCGGAAATAGTATATTGTGCAACTCGTGTCGAAAATTACACTTTTTACACGAGTGTGAGGGTTTGGACACGAGCCGTAGGCTGGTGATACGTCACAAGAGTGTGAAGAGTGACTTTCGTACGTCTCACACACTATACTTTCTCTACAACTGCGATTTTTTTTCATAAATAATCATTCGTGTTATAAAATATATGCAAGGCGTGTGCAAAACAATCAGAAGCTTGTGCAAAGTGAACTTTGCACACGCTTCTGTAAGGTAGTGTGCGCAAAGTGCACTAATCGCACGCTGTTTGCAATATGCGACTTTCAGCGGTAATTGGTAGTGCGAATTTGTTTATTTTCGAGGCAATCATAGAAAAAACATAAAATCCCTGAAATAGCATATTGTGCAACTAGAGTCGAAAATTTCACTTTTTACACGAGCGTGATGGTTTGGACACGAGTCGTAGGCGAGTGATACAACGTCACAAGAGTGTAAAGAGTGATTTTCGTACGTGTTGCACACTACACTTTTTCTACGACTGTTTCATATATGATCATTCGTATTATAAAATATATGCATGGCGTGTGGAAAACAATCAAAAGTGTGCGCAAAGCGCACTATGCGCACGCTGTTAGCAGTACGCGACTTTCAATGGTAGTTAACAGTGCGCACTTGTTCATTTTCGACGATATCGTAGAAAGAACATATTAAAGGGAAATAGTATATTGTGCAGCTAGTGTCGAAAATTGCACTTTTTACACGAGCGCGACGGTTTGGACACGAGCCGTAGGCGAGTGATACACTGTCACAAGAGTGTGAAGAGTGATTTTCGTACGTGTTGCAAACTATACATTTTCTACGACTGCGATTTTGCTTCATAAATGATTATTCGCATTATAAAATATATGCATGGCATGTGGAAAACAAACAAAAGTGTGAGCAAAGCGCACTATGCGCACGCTGTTAGCAGTACGCGACTTTCAATTGTAGTTAGCAGTGCGCACTTGTTCATTTTCGACGCTATCGTAGAAAGAACATATTAAACGGAAATAGTATATTGCGCAACTAGTTTCGAAAATTGCACTTTTTACACGAGTGTGACGGTTTGAGCACGAGCCCTAGGCGAGCGATACAACGTTATAAGAGTGTGAAGAGTGATTTTCGTACGTGTTGCGAACTACACTTTTTCTACGACTGTTTCATAAATGATCATTCGTATTATCAAATATACGCATGGCGTGTGCAAAACAATCAAAAGTGTGCGCAAAGCGCACTATGGGCACGCTGTTAGCAATATGCGACTTTCAATGGTAGTGAGTAGTGCGCACTTGTTCATTTTCGACGCTATCGTAGAAAGAACATTTAAAAGAAAATAGTATATTGTGCAACTAGTGTCGAAAATTGCACTTTTTACACGAGTGCGACGGTTTGGACACGAGCCGTAGGCGCGTGATACACTGTCACAAGAGTGTGAAGAGTGATTTTCGTACGTGTTACAAACTATATATTTTCTACGACTGCGATTTTGCTTCATAAATGATTATTCGTATTATAAAATATATGCATGGCATGTGGAAAGCAATCAAAAGTGTGCGCAAAGCGCACTATGCGCACGCTGTTAGCAGTACGCGACTTTCAATTGTAGTTAGCAGTGCGCCCTTGTTCATTGTCGACGCTATCCTAGAAAGAACATATTAAACGGAAATAGTATATTGCGCAACTAATGTCGAAAATTGCACTTTTTTCACGAGTGTGACGGTTTGAACACGAGCCGTAGGCGAGTGATACAACGTTATAAGAGTGTGAAGAGTGATTTTCGTACGTGTTGTACACTACACTTTTTCTACGACTGTTTCATAAATGATTATTCGTATTATAAAATATACGCATGGCGTGTGCAAAACAATCAAAGGTGTGCGCAAAGCGCACTAGGGGCACGCTGTTAGCAATATGCGACTTTCAATGGTAGTGAGTAGTGCGCACTTGTTCATTTTCGACGCTATCGTAGAAAGAACATATTAAAAGGAAATAGTATATTGTGCAACTAGTGTCGAAAATGGCACTTTTTACACGAGTGTGACGGTTTGGACACGAGCCGCAGGCGAGTGATACATTGTCACAAGAGTGTGAACAGTGATTTTCGTACGTGTTGCAAACTATACATTTTCTACGACTGCGATTTTGCTTCATAAATGATTATTCGTATTATAAAATATATGCATGGTGTGTGGAAAACAATCAAATGTGTGCGCAAAGCGCACTATGCGCACGCTGTTAGCAGTACGCGACTTTCAATGGTAGTTAGCAGTGCGCACTTGTACATTGTCGACGCTATCGTAGAAAGAACATATTAAACGGAAATAGCATATTGTGCAACTAGTGTCGAAAATTGCACTTTTTACACGAGTGTGACGGTTTGAACACGAGCCGTAGGCGAGTGATACAACGTTATAAGGGTGTGAAGAGTGATTTTCGTACGTGTTGCACACTATACTTTTTCTATGACTTTTTCTATGACAAAATCAAGTTGATTTAATCAGTGTCAAACTGATTTTAGAATTAAAGTGAAATTACATGAAACCATTATAACAACCTGTGGCAAATTATTATTGGCCTTTGCAATCTTAACTAATAACATTGACAGAGTACAGACATTATACATACCAGATTTCCATGCTCACCTGTGTCGAAAAACTTAATGAAATACTTTATACATATACAATTTTCACTTATTACCTCTTCATCTTCGATAATCATAACCTTGATGTTTTCCTTCAGCAAAATAATTGTCTATCACGTATTAGTAGCAAAGAAATCTTTCAATATTACTGGCGTTTAGTAGTATCAAAACGTCGTTTTAAAGGCCTTGAATTTTTGACAGAAAAGGATGACATTATGAAGGTAAATGGACTTTTGTTTCTTCATAATTTTTTTTTGACATTTAACTGCCAATTAGATGACGTTTTCAAATTATCACTCCCAATTCTTATACCTCAAAATCTGTGCGTTTGGCTTCTTTAACAGAGCCCTAATTTTTCTCTTCTTGTTGTAATTGCAACAGTTGTGTTTACTTACTCAAAAAAAATAAAAATAAAAAGTATATTGTAAAATTAACTTCAGCTGAACTAAGCATTCTAACTAACCTCAAATTCCGGCCACAAACACTTTCCGTTTATTTTCAATTACTGTGCTTTGTAGAGGTTTCACACGCGACCCTTTGTGCTGATTACAAATTGTTAAGGGAATAATATTTTGTAACTGCTCGGGGATTTAATTAAATTCCAAGGCAAATTCTGGCTTCCGCTTCGCCATACTCAAGAGTAAATTTAAATGCATTATTCTTCAACTTCTTAGGTTGCACCTTTTCCAAGAAACTCTTTTGAACGCTTAATTATTCTTAGCCACGCAAACTTCCGAGCGGAATTGATCTTCTTTTGGACAATACTTAAATTACCTTTCTAATTATTCTGATACCTTAAAAGTTCCTTATTTGGCTTCATTTCTCGTTGAAAGTTACGTTTAAATCCATCAAAAGGTAGTCGCAGGAGTAATTAATTGGACCGTTTCGAGCACCTGAAATTCGACGGCCCACCCCGTTAAATTCAATATTTCATCCAGTTTAATGGAACATCTGGATCGGGTTATTTTTGAGGAAAAATTTAATAGTTTTTTGCTTCTATACGTACAAAATTCTACATACAATGTGGAGACCGAAGCTCAAAGATAAATCAAATGATTAACTTATTAATCTGATACTACGTTTTGCTGACGGTTAATGGCGTTTTCTCGAGAGACTCTAGTACAGTTGATTATTAATGAAGTTTCCCAACAATTCGCTTTAAGCCGGTCTTCGCAGTTTAGAGCCAAGTGTAGTTTCTGCATGAGTTCATGTTTCTGCGGATTGAATATTCTCCTTGGTAGTATTATACAGTTTGAAAGGTTTGATAGTTCTATCCTCAAGCGATGTGGTATATTGCAACTAAAATTTAAATATTAAAGCCTACGGAAACTGTTAGAAGGAAAATAAACATGAGTGCCTATGCGAGTAGTAGTACAGCGAAGCAGTTTACTATTAAAAAAGGTCAATATTTGCCGTGCAAATTTAATTAAATTTCTAAAGTTTGAGTGGCTGGAGTTAGCACAAAAGTTTGGGCATATAAAAGCGCACCCAAAGCACGGTAACTGAACATAAACGAGACATACTCCTACGGCTTATCGGAAATGTTTGCTCTATGTAGGAGGATAACTCCTCAACAACTTTTTTAGCAAAAGATTTCCTTTCTTAAGTATTAAATTTTTAATCTCATGATGAACGATGTTTCTTAAGGGTGACTTTTACGATTAGCAGTAACACTTCAATTTGAAGTTAAAATACCAGATATGACGTACTTTGCATTGTTTATCTGTCAGGTAAACATTATAGTCACGTTAAGGGTGTATTTTGCAACTATCAGTAAAACTTCAGTTTGAAGTTAAAATACCAGATAGGACGTACTGGTATTGCATTATTTATCTGTCAGGTAAACAATGCAATGCAGGTACGTCATGTCTGGTGTTTTAACTTCAAACTGAAGTTCTACTGATAGTTCTAAACGTGGTCCTTAGCGACAGATTTATGAAACTTGGCGCAACTAAAATTGATGTCCTAACTTTACCCGTATTGGCTAATTAGATCCAAAGACTTGGAATAACCTATAAATATTTTTTTCTCTTTAATTTTTAGGTTCTTACGCTCCTCGTGACCATTGTTTTGCAGTTTTGCGTATCAGGTAAAGATAAAATGCACGTAAAATGGTATATTTTTTGGCGTTTTGGACGTTTTATCGCAATTTTTTCTACGCTAAAATCAAGACTAATACAACAATTAGGAAAATATTCTGCAAAAACAGACTTATTGCTATAGTAAAAAAATATTTTTTTTTAAAGAATTGTTCGAAGTGACCTCCGTTTGAGGCCAAACATTACCCCAAACTATCGTAAAATGCCCTTTTGACATTTAATATATGTGGGGGCGTAATGCTGCGTGACGCTTCAATAATGCGATTCTTCAGGTCTTACCCATCAGTGGGCCTTTCTCTTGAATTGTCGTACACTTTTCCTGAAAAATATTCCCAATAAAAGTAATCTAAAGGCGAGATATCTGGACTCCGCGCTTGCCGCTTAAAAGGTCTAAAATGTCCAATCCACTTTTCTGGAAACGTGTTATTCCAAAATTCCGTTACAACTGCGGCACGGTGGGATGGAGCTCCATCATGTTGAAAAATTACTTCTCTGTTTATGTTTCATGCTTCAAGTACAGGACCCATTTCAGTCCACTTGAGTTTGCAGAAGTTTCAAATACTTTGCAGTTGTAAGCGTGCTGTAGCGAAGACTGCTCTTACAAGCAAATTTTGTGAAAGCTACCCAGAATTGGTGATATGTCAAATTAAAGATAACATTCTGAGGAATCTTTTAAGTCATCCCACAGTTTCGTAGCTTGAACCTGTGAGACGCTATAATTAAAAATGATTTTTTTTTTATTTTCACCTAGATTTAAAGCTTAATATTAGAGTAACAGCTGGCTTTAGCGCATTACTTTTTTAGCAAACATTTAATTTTGTACATCGACATTGGCTCCTCCAAATTTCATTGAAATCGATTCAGGTTGAAGGGTCGTTATGAACGGATTTAAACACCTGGACATAAAACCACTTTTAATCGGTGTGGAATTCCATCCTCTAAAATACGCTATTTTTAGAATTCCGAAATTCCCTCGGAAACCCACCTTTTGAGACCCCCGAAATTTGTCTTATATACCCGGCCGAAGATTCCCACCTAGACGCTCTGCGAGCAGCCATTGGCCCAGCGCCTTCCTATAAATATGTCCCCCCTATATAGACAAAACGGACCGCAGCAGTCAGTGGAAGCGACCACGGCACCAGCTACGATATCAAGCTGCAGACGGGCTTAGAGCGACAGCAGAGACGCAAAAAACTGTCCTGAGAAGCAAGGGCCACATTTTGCGCAAGCCAAACCAGCCAAACTGGCGAGGTTATGAGATATAAAAGAAGGAAAGACCGCGGACTTATAGACAACCGGGCTCGGAATCCCCTAGCACAAACGGGGTTTTTAGGTGGGTAAGAATCCCACACTACCGGACAGCAGAGTGGGGTTGTCCAGTGCAGTCAGTATGATTACGACAAGAGAAACCCCAACAACGGAGGGGTGTCCATTCTGGTGAGAGACGACATCGTACATCATTGCCTGGGCGTCCAAGACGCGGAAATTGATTGTCGTAGGCACCATTAATCACAGCCCAAGTAAGCCTCCACAGGACGTACAGCAGCAGAAAGACATCGACATTCTGCTGGGTGGCCAGCAAGCACTAGTGCTGGTTGGCGACCTCAATTGCAAGCACCGTTTATGGAACTCTGCAATTGATAACAGGCAAGGTGTCAGGTTATTGGAAATGACGACCTCTGCTGGGGCAGTGGTAATGGGACCCAAGGAACCGACACGCCCACCCAACGGGGCGGGAGACTGAACGTACTTGACATCGCGGTCTTGAGGAATGGCCGCTTCTGGCCGGAGTGGGTGACGGTGAATGAAGGTACCTCAAATCACAATCCAATAAGACCGACCCTTGAAGCGAATGCCGAAGTCAAAACGCCTCGTCCTAAGCACATTAATTGAAAACGGTTTCAAGAACATTTTAACGCACTTGCGACCGTCCCAATTATTGCTGATATGGCCCAGCTGAAGAATGCTGTGCAGGCGTTCGAGGAGGACGTGCTGCAGTCTCTAAGCTTATCCACGATTGAGCGCGATTGAACCCCCGAACTTATATAGGCGCTTGTTCAGGAACAGAGACGACTGCATAGATTGTACACTGCCCCTCAGAGGACAATCGCAGGCTACTTAACGAAAGCAGCCAGCGATTAAAAACAGCTCTGCGCGAAGGCGTGAGAAAAACGTCTTACCACCGCTGTACAGCTTGAACGATATGGTGTACAGCGTTGAGGATAAGGCGGAAGCATTTGACCAAACACTTGAAAGAGAGTGTAGGCTAAATGATCATATTGACGATGGTGAACGTCACATTTTGGCGTTGAGAGAACTGTCCGGCACCTGAAGGGCGAGGACCCCAGGGGTCAGCAGGGCCCGATTGACCCGATCACCCCCGGGGAAATCAGGGACATACTGAGGACCATTGTGGAGCGTAAGGCTCCGGGACGGGACTGCATCTCCGACAAGCTGTTGAAAAACCTGACCAGGAAGGGTGCAGCCTGTCTCTGCGCTGTGGCGAACGCAACGCTGAGGTTACGGCACTTTCCGTCAAGGTAGAAACAGGGAGTGGTGATAAAGCTGAACAAGCGGTTAAAGGATAGGAAATTTCCACAGGAGTACTGTGCCATCACATTACTGTGCGGGGCTGGAAAGGTCGTGGCTCGTATCCTGAGGAGACTCCAAGACGAGTGTACATACCTAAACGTCGTGCCCGTCGAACAATACGGTTTTCGGGGGCTGTAATTGGTAGAATTGTAGGTTCTGGAAACCGTTGAGAGTTGCAGAAGGCAGGAACTCCAGACAGACCTCTGGGTTAGTCCTGCTGGTTGTCGAGCGTGCGCTGAGTGACTTAGGTATGTAGGCAAACATTTGCCGACTTATCGACAGATCGGACTGTCGTTTTAAAGGTCGGATCTTTCCTATATAGAAAAGTGATAGTTTTTTCAAAGTTTCCTACAGCAAGTTGCTCGACTAGAGGCATCCCGCCGGTCGTTTTTTTTTCTCACTAAAAGTGGTGTTTTTTGAATAAGGTTTGGCCCGCCGTCTATATCCGTCACTCTTTTTGCCCATTGCTTCGACACCATATAGAACTAGACCCGACTGAAGCTGCTCTTTGAATGATCTTCCCTGGAAGCTCAGCTGCCTTTTTGCTGTTCCCGTGAGACTGGCACAGCGACGGTAGGAGAGCAATCCTCGTCCCGAAGGAAGTAGGGCGCCTGTGACCGAACGGAGAAGAGGCGAATTGGTGTTGATTGCAGCGCCGTGAGTTTCCTGAACAATACACCTCTCGCACACATACCTACTTAATTTTTCAATAAATTTCAACTTTAATTAACTCAATAAATAGCTTTTATAGCTGGACATTTCTAAACTTGTAAACAAAACGAAACTTGGGTTAATTATATTTGGCCTCATCTCATAAATAAGTTTACTGTAGTACCCCTGTTTCTGGCATCGATCACACAGTTAAAAGAAAAAACGATAATCCCCTCGGACCCCCGTACCTCCTAGGGACTGAATCTCATTCCTTGTTTGTGTGTCGACTTAGACAGTTGGTTCGTTTTCAAGACGTCGCGCTCTCGGTTTTGTTTACAAATTCAAATTTTGTATACTCATAACTTCCAAATAGTTTTTCACGGCAATGCTTAAACATCCTGGGGATTTTGTGACCGACCTGAAGAGAGTTAAGAGAGATATACGCAGATTAAGCAGGGACGTGACATTTACGCGTGCGAGACATGTTCGCCACCGGCAAGCAGGATCGCCATCCTTATCACCATCCCGAACGAGCTGCAGGCGTTCAGGCGGTTCGTGGTCACGTTCGCCCAGGCATCGCCGCCGGTAGGACAAAGAGACGTCTTTCGTCTTCAAGTGATAGCGGATCCGAGGATGATATTGCGGGTTCTCCCGTTCATTGTGGCAATGTCGCTACGTCGAATAGCAGTGACGGTAAGTTACTTATAAATTATAAACATCGTCTAGCACTTCTTGGCAGGAGACATTAGAGATATTTAACTATGAATGGATCGGTTGATTCATGTGCGAAGGATTTTTGAGCTCGATAATTATTTCAGTTTGTGAACACCTGATTTTGTCTACGTTTAGGGCTGTTTGTGACACGCCCCTCATATTACCACATGGTCCTGCACCATTTTCTGATGGAAGGCCTAGGGTGGAGACTCATCGTATCCTCTTTCTTAGATCAGGATAATGACAATCTGCCAAGTCCAATCCCGGTGGACAACGGCAAACAGATGGCAGGTTAAAGGATTTTTACTACTCTTGGGCACAGTTAACATCAAACAGTTTCATTCTCTTAGCTATTAAGTGTTTTCAAATCCCGTTTTTGCTCAAACCAACGCAACACTGCGTACCTCATTAGCCTCCATGGTTTGTTACTGAAATAAAAAATTTGTGTCAGGCCATAAAAGATTTCCTACTATGGGAGTTTTGCAGAAGGTTTCACCATGTAAGGTACAATTTTTACCCAAAATATGTTTAGTCCAAAAACCGGATATGTCTTATAGGTTAATTTTAAATCTAAAAAATCTTAATAGGTTTGTTTTAACTGAGCATTTTAAATTAGAAGATAGCAAGACAGTGATAGGTATCCTCAAAGATAATGATTTTATGGCAACTCTAGACCTTAAAGACGCTTATACTTTTATCCCCATTGACAGTGATCAGAGGTTCTTAAGGTTACAATTCCAAGGGCAGATTTAAGAATTTAGTTCTCTGCCGTTCGGTCTTAATTGCGCACCTTGGCTTTTCACTAAATTAATGAAACCCGTAGTAAGCGCCTTACGTTCCAGGGTTTTTTTTTTCAGTTATTTACTTAGATGATCTCCTGTTAGTGGGGCAATCTTTTCAAGAATGCGCTAACAATGTGAGGGAATCACTAGCTCTTTTGGAGTCGTTAGGCTTTATGATTAATTATAGCAAGAGTAAAACAGTTCCATCACAACAATGTAAATATTTAGGTTATATACAGTGAGATTTTTTTTTACTTTGAACATATAACGTTATTTCCCCTATGTTCAATTTTAAAAACACCATCTCAATGCATTGCTGTCAGACCTTAATTTCTAGGTTCAGATATATGTACAGGTAACTTTAACAGCTCGAAAACTTCAAACTTTATTTGTTATAACTCTGCTTTTAGTAAACTTTTTACTGAATATTTTTCATAAACTTTAGATAATGTATTCTAAACAGGAAAAAATAGAATTGTTTAGTCTTTAGAAAAATGAAAATAGCCTTAGGAGAATGCGTGATTTATTTGCAACGAGTCATCCAGACAGGCCCATTCGTTCTATTGGAACGATGCATAATATCGTCAAGATGTTTAATTCAGAAGGATGTGTAGTTAACTATCATAGGAAGAGGAGCAAACAACCGCATGTTCTTACAGACGAATTAAAACTGGAAATGTTATGTTTTATGGAAGAAAATCCTGGATCCACCTTAAAACAAGTGGCTGATTATTTCCAAATTTCAAAATTTTCTGTGCGAAGGACCCTAAAAGAATTCAAGTTCAAATCCTACAAGTACTCTAATCATCAAGTGCTCTATGACGACGACAAAGAGAAACGAACTGTGAAAGATTCCTAAATTTACTCCATAGGAATGGCAACATTTTGCGAAAAATTGTTTTTACAGATGAAGCATCCTTTTCATTAAATGGTTGTGTAAATTCCCAAAATTATAGGTAAAGAACTTTTTTAGCAATCGCCTGAATTCTGTTTTTTAATATCCTAATTACCTACTGTTTTTAGATACTGGTCTCAAACAAATCAGCATTTACAAAAATTTAACTCACTCCCAATATAATGCAAGAGTCAACGTGTGGATAGGCATAATTGGAGATACACTTATAGGACCATATTTTATTGAAGGGAGTTTAAATTCCCTTCAATTGGGTTCGGCTACATGCTGAGTCCCTGAGTTCGGCTAAATTGTTAAACCTGCTCCGTGACCAAATTATGCCAGAAATTGAAAATTTGAATATTGAAAATCCGTGATTTGAAATGCATGGTGCTCCTGCTCATTCCACGAACAAAGTTAGAAAATTTCCTCAATCAAGAATTTCCTGACAGCTGGATAAGAAGGTTTGGGCTTATTTCATGGCCACCAAGGTCCTCTCTCCCCAAACGACTTCTTTTTATGGGGCTAAGTCGAAAATTTATAACAATGTTGAAATTGAGAATGTGGACGTTTTAAAACAACGTATCCGAACAGCCTGCAACGAATTTATTCAACATTTCTTAAGAAACACAGTTCGTGCCTTTTAAGATCGACTTGCATATCGTTTAGAACACGAAGTTACATTTTGAGAATTTGTTATAAACTTTTGATTTTCTAGTGTTTTTAATAAATGTTTCCTTCTTATAAAAATGTTATTTAATTGGTGGATATCATTGGCGGATTAGGACAAAGCAGCAAATTACACAACTATCTCTGTGCCTGTGCCTCTCTGCTTTGGCAGAGAGATAGTTTTGTAATTTGCTGCCTTGTCCCAATCCGACAACCATATCAACCACTTATTTTCTAGGACTGTATACCTTTTTATCAATGTTATTTAATGTTTAAAAGCGATGTCTAAATTGAAATAATTAACAAAATATATTTGGAGGCTTTTTTGACGTTTTACCTATACCAAAACGTCAGCGACTGACACCAATGCTGTGAGATGATTTTTTTAAAATTGAACATAGGAAAAATTGCTTGTATGTTCAGAGATAAAAAAACCTCACTGTATACGATTCAGTTAACATGGTTGTCTTTCTTCCACAGGAAATCAGGCAAAAAATTATGTTTTAGTTCATAAATTCCTAGCAATGAAACAGTGCAAAATAAGAGATTTTGCTCAGTTTATTGGTATTTTAAGTGCTGCATGTCCTGCTACTTCTTTTGGTTGGCTATACACCAAAGCCTTTGAGCGTGAAAAATGTTTGGCACTTCAAAGATCCAGAGGAGATTTTGACTCCCTTATGTGCATTCCTTCCCATTTTTCCAGATTATTTTTTCTGGTGGCTCGCTAATGTAACTAAGGAGCACAATTCAATAAAACCTAAAAAATTTGCCTTGCAAATCAGAGAGGCATCCGATGCCTCTCTGACAAGTTGGGGATTATGCTGAGCATTTTTTGGTTTAAAATGTTTTGCCGACACATTACGTAACTGTAATGTTTTGTGTCGTATCGACAATACAACCGCCATAGGATATATTAATAGAATGGGGAGCATTCGGCATCCAAAGCTTACTGCCCTTACCAGGGAGATTTGGCGTTGGTGCGAAAGTCGTAACCTTTATATTTTTGCATGTTATGTATCATGGAAGGCTAATAGAGAGGCTGACCACGAATCTCGGAAGCTAGAATTAGAAACCGAGTGGGAACTAAATGCCTCAGCTTTTCGCTTGCTTCGCAATCGTTTTCAATCTCCTGTCATTGATTTGTTTGCCTCCAGGAGCAATAAGAAATGCAAGAAATTTGTATCATGGCTCAGGGATCCAGAAGAATGGGCAGTAGACGCGTTTGGTGGTGGTCCCCGATTGGCCTGCTCAGCCATGATACCCAGTCTTTTGTTCCTTGTTGAAGAAACCGCCTCTTGTATTAAATCCTGATAAAAAATTGCTTTGTTTTGTTGACAGAACACCACATCTACTATGGCAATTCCTTGCCCTGGTGGTCGGCAGCTTATTCTCCAAGGATTGCGGCTGAATAGTGTGCCAGAGGCATCGCTAGACATCTGTACAGGGTCTGTAGCAGACTCTACTATCAAGCAATATAATGTAGGACTTAAGTTATGGTGTCAATATCAATATTTTTCATGTCACGGTTCCTTTATTACTGGAATTCCTCACTTTCCATTTTAACAAAGGTTTGTCGAACGGTTCTTTGAACATCTATCGCTCAGCTATCGTTCAGATTGCCGGCCAAGACATTTCTGACGATTTTAGGCTTAAGAGATTTTTTAAAGGTGTTTATAACCGAAGACTAAGCCTTCCTAAGTATAACACGACCTGGAATCCCGCTAAAGTTTTAGATTTCATTCGGACGCTCTCTGAGGTTCATGTTACCTTAGAAATCTTGACTGGACACACACACTTGACTTACAAATCTTGATTGGTGGTGTTATTGGCTTTGGCAACTGGTCAAAGAGCTCAGACTTTAGCGGCCATTGAAACAAAGAATATAGTTATTTCTCCAGAGTCAATTTCGATCAATATAACTAAACGACTCAAAACTTCGGGTCTAAACCTAGTGCAACCTACCTTGGCGTTACCATTCTTTCGGCAGGATCCTAGGATATGTGTTACTATAACTATTCTTCAATATCTTGAGCACACAAGGACCATCCGCAGTAACCTCAGAAGTCTCTTTATCACATATAAGAAACCATATAAGGAGGTTACTGCACAATCTATTAGCCACTGGATAACATAATTTTTAAAAGAAAGTGGCATAGACACCTCAGTCTTGAAGGCTCATAGTACCAGACATGCGGCAACATCCGCAGCGGCTCGTAAGGGTGTTAGTCTGGATGTAATTAGATTATCAGCAGGTTGGTCAGAGACATCTAGGGTTTTCGCTGAATTTTATCGTCGTCCTTTGATGCTAAAACATAATTTTGTAGAAGCTGTCTTAGGCTCTACGCAACCTAGTTAAATACTATCCTAAATTTGTGCATTTTAGGCTAAGTGCTAGCTTAGTTAATTTTGGTTTCCGTTGTTTGATCTTACTCATGTTTGTTTTCTTAGGTTTATCTTAGTTAGAGTTTAATGTTAAATGTTAACAAAATTGTTGCATATTTTATACACTATAATTAAATTGTTACTATGAAATTCTGGTTTTTGTTGAAATTTTCTTTAAACATCTACAGTAAACTTATTTATGAGACGAGGCCAAATATAATTACAAGATCAACCGAACTTACCTAAGTGATGTTCGATCTTGATTATATGTAGGCCTCGTCGAAGTAAATAAGCCCCACCCTACCCAGGGCTACACGTTTGCAACAACAAACCAGGGCTTTAAACAAATGAGATTCAGTTCCCTGAGGTACGGGGCGACATGTTTCTCTGATATTTATAGCTTTTCCAGATGACCCCCAAAGCCGGGCTGACGTTTACCCTAAAAATCTTAAATGTAAAGGGGTGTCAAGTTAACATCATGTTAAAGGGCATTCAACTGCCTTTTCAAAGCCACCCAACTTTTTAGAATTGAATGGTCTGTTCTCGAGAAAAAAGGGTTTTTATGTTATCTTAGAAAATGTTATTGCGTTATTCCTACCTGCACTTTGATGTTTTGTAGTTTAGCAGTTGTCTTTTACTTTTGTACACACTATCATTTAAAAATGCTTTACAGTATTCAGAAATAGTTGACATTATTTCGCTCTATTTCCGAAATAACGATTGTGCTAGACGGCCCGCAAATTTGTTTAATAAACAATATCATGATAGGAACGTATCCCATTCTTACGTGAGAGACCTGGTTGCCAAATTTCAAAACACTGGAAGTGTAAGAAATTAATCATCCAGCAATAAGAAAAGAAGCAGTTAAAATAGCTGTTTTGGGACACGTCGGGATGGAACCTGCTACCAGCACTAGAAAATTATCAAATCCATCAGGTGTTCGGCGTACAAACATCCAGAGAATATTAAAAGCACATAAATTCCATCCTTATAAAATTAAATTAGTGCAGGGATTAAACGAAGATGACTTCGATAGGCGTTTAGAATTTTGTGAGGTCATTACTCAAAGAATTGTCAAGAATCCGGAATACCTTTACAACATTTGCTTGTCTGATGAGAGTTCCTTCTTCTTGAACGGTGAGGTAAACCGCCATAATTGCCGTTATTGGTCGTCACCCACACATGAAGTTTACACCCAACATCCACAAAAGCTAAGAGCTAGGAATTTTCGGAGATCATATTGTCGGTCCATTCTTTTCACCTGGAAACTCGAACGGACAGGTCTGTTTGAATTTGTTGGAGGCCGTCATTAATCCAGCTTTAACATGAGAAATAATCGAACACAATGACCGACACCGTGAAGAAAACATAATTTTTCAACAAGATGGGGCTCCTCCGCACTACGCCGTCCTTGTTAGGCAGTTTTTAAATGAAACATTCGCTCAAAGGTGCATTGGGAGTAGAGTACCTACAGAATGGCCTGCACGTTCCCCGGATTTGTCCCCGCTGGACTTTTTTATGGGATCATTTAAAGTCCAAAATTTATGCTACACAGCCGGATTTAATTGAAGACTAGGGACAACGTATTCTAAATGAGTGTAATCTTATAACTGCATAAAGGTTTTGTCAATGTCTTTACTACTGTATGGAGGTCGGTGGTGGTCATTTTCAACAACTAATAAATTGAGATTAATTTAATGTCAAATCGATTTCTCTGTCTCCTGTTTCCCTGTTACTGTTTCTCGAGAACAAATCATTCCAATTTTAAAAATGATGCGACACTGAAAAGGTAATTGAACGCCCTTCAAAATGATGTATAACTTGACACTCCTTTCCATTTAAAATTTTTAGGGTGAAATGAAACCCCGGCTTCGTTGTTTCTCCTAAGACACTAATTACATCAACAAAATATGTCCCCCTTAGAATGAAAATTGACGGGTCCGAGCGTTTTCGTGTCTTCTGCTTCATAGGCCAGAAAACTCTGATGGAAAGTTTTCGTTGGGCCACCGTGTATATAATGACTGACTACCTCCCTTCATAGAAGATAGGTGATTCTCACCATCGGGGATTCCTGATGGACTCTCTCATTGTCCATGTTGCGTTTCCTCTTTTTTATACGTATTGTGGGAAATTTGTGTAATTTGTACTTTGTGTAAAATGGTTTATGTATCGCATTGTAAACTATATTTACCCTTTTATTATATACTTATTAATGGAAGTATGTCAGTTAAAACATCGTCCCATGTGTTTTTAGCCTTGAAGAAGACTAAATTGAGTCGAAACGTAGGCATTCTTCAATAAAAGATAAAGCGAATTATTTGTCCTCTACCTGCTACCAATCCATTCTAATTCACATAAGGGCGCTACTACTCTTATCATGCATAATAGGTACGGTAAACGGTGTAAGATAATTGACTAATTAGTAGGTGAATTAGCGGGAAGGGGACAAATAACGACAATTCAGCTTTTATCAATTGCCAACGTTTCGACCATATATTGTGGTCTTTATCAAGGCTCTTGATATGCCGAAGTCCTGTACAATCTATTCAAAAACGTGTCCATTGTCCACGTCATGGGCAGAGGTTCTCACGATGACAAAAAAACACCAATAAATTAACATAAACAATAACGAAAACTCAGTACGGAGCAGGCGAGCGACAAGCAACCTGCTCGTCGCTCGCTGAGTTTTCGTTATTGTTTATGTTAATTTATTGGTGTTTTTTTGTCATCGTGAGAACCTCTGCCCATGACGTGGACAATGGATACGTTTTTGAATAGATTGTACAGGCAATTGATAAAAGCTGAATTGTCGTTATTTGTCCCCATCCCGCTAATTCACCTACTACTTAGTTTATTGGGACGCCAAACACTCGTAGCATAATTGACTAATAATATATATGAAGGTTTCTGAGAAAAAGCAGAATGACAGTAATTCTTTACTTTGACTACTTTACTCTATAATAAAGAAGCATAGCCATTACCGCTTGAATGGCTGCTGTATTTATCTATAGTTGCCCAGTTTTTGACATGCTGGTGATTTTCTGTTGAAATTTTTTCAAAAAAATAGCCCAATCTTGTCACGTCGATTCGAGTCGATTCTCATCACTTGGATTTCATGTTTATGTTATCGTCAATTTAAGTGAAGAGCTTTCATTTGTAAAGAATATACACTTTACTTTCGAGTGTAAAAAATTAGACAAAAAATTATAAAAAATAAATTTTTTCTCATCAAGTGTGCTAATTCCGCACTTGAACAATGTAACGCATTTTTTTGCTAATCGATGTGGACCAGATAGAGAGGACGTCTCATTGTCAAACCTGACGTAAAAAACAAACAAGATTTCCATTTATTAAATTACTTTACTTAAGATTAAGGTACTAGCATGTAATTATGCATTGTATTATACATTGTTTTCAATTTAAGTAGTCTTAACTTTTTCACTTTTGGACCTCCTATCAGCAACTCCATTAACCAAAAATTTAATCAACCACTTAACAGCAACCAAAATGGCAATAATGCAGCCACTAACAAACACCAAAACGTCAATTATGTGATATTTATACAGTGACATTCCAACTCCTGCAACCTTTAAATGAGTGGCCCCCTTATGTCGTATCACGTACTCTACCCAATAAATGGCAGTGTGTAATGGTGTAATGGGTCGGTCGTGGTAAACTGTAGACAACTTCTGACCTTTGTTGGTATATTGTGGGTTTTGAAGCAGCTCATCGATAAGAGATTTCAGTTTCTCACTGCTAATGTCCTTAAATTCAATTTGCAAACTATAACCGGCCTGTGAGGCTACGTGACAGTTCATTGGTTGATCTCCATATAGTGGAATGCAGAGTGTAGGTTTGCCATGGTGAATAGTTTCGGTCATGCTAAGAAGACCGCCATGCGTAATGAAGAGTTTAACATTTGGGTGAACTGTAATAATTAAAATTATTACACGCTTAGCTAAAAACCTATAATATTGTTCATACCTAGGATGTCTTGCTGGGGAAGCCAGCTTTCTACTAATACGTTCTCAGATTTTTCCGATATATCCCGGTCAAACTTCCACACAATTCTTTGTTTGAGGCCTGCAAATACTTGAAGAAATGCTTTTTGTTTTTCTTCAGATAACTGTCTGCTACTAATCTCAGACCCCAGGCTAAAGTAGATAGCTCCATCTTT
Organism: Taphrorychus bicolor; assembly: GCA_951812265.1. NCBI lineage: Eukaryota > Metazoa > Arthropoda > Insecta > Coleoptera > Curculionidae > Taphrorychus > Taphrorychus bicolor. The sequence goes on from OX638298.1 coordinate 32,360,439, forward strand.
GACGCCATCTAAGAATTCCTGCAGCGCCCTAGGTAGCGCTTTTGGTGTCTCAATGTGGAATCCACCTATTTCAATCATATTTGGTACCAATGGTTCCGCGGGCAGTATACTAGGATGCGAGTTAAGCAGGATTAACGAGACGTTATAGTATATATCATGAAAGCTGGGAGAATCAGAAAACAACTCTCTGAGGAGTACGGGCTGGTAACTCGAAGTGTATTCCAAAATTACTTCTTCCAAAATGCGGATAATAAGGTTCTTCAACCTGGCACTGAAACTCAGGGTCTGCTTTAATTCCGGGATGTAACGAATTATACTGGGTGTTGTCGATATGGGCCTAGGATTCAGAGCTTTCTTACTACCAACACCACTCACAGGACCGACTGTGGATAAGATAATAAATGGTGCGTTCAATAAATGGGACAGTACTTGGATACAGTCTAGAGGCTCCGCTACGATAGCATCAAAAGTATGTCTTGATTTTATAAATTCATGAATCTTTGTGTGAGTGAGAACAGCTTTGGTCATGTTCTGAAACCATACGGAAACAAGGTGTAAGCTTAAGGTACCTCCAGCATTTAACATCAGCTGTTCTGGATAAAATTATATATTCAGCAAAAAAGAAATTGTTAATCATATTTTATTAAAATTACCTTTAAAATACTGCTGAATATCAACTTGACCCTCTAACACTATGTCTGTCCAGTTATAGCTTATTGGAACATCTTTGGTAGAATAGGGAGAAACGAATGTGATATCATGGCCGGCCTCAGCCAGACCTTTCATGAGTTTGATACCTAGAATGTAGTGGCTACCCCACGCGTATGGAAAAATTCCTAAGATTTTCGAACTACTAATTTTTGTTATTAAAAAAATGCTAAGCAGAGAGATAATTTTATAAATACGCATGTTACTTGGCCCTTAGTGAAAACCGACTGTTGCGAGTTAATGGTATTAGTGATTTTTTATGTGATTTGAAAAAAGAGAAAGAGAGTGAAAAAAATTGTTAGATAAAAAAATTTTTGGTCCCGATAACAGCCACCTATATATAGTATATAAGTCAGTAATATATAGATAAAGATGTTATTATTTTATCGTTAGATAGGTACTTGATGAGAGTATATCTTTGTCAACTTGAGCAGTAGTAAAGGTTTCGACAAATTAACACAAAGACATGCCACTTCAAAGAGCTGAGTTACTGAAAAAGTTACTGAAAAGAAGTTCTAGTTCTTTTATAATTAATAACTATTATATGGGACCATATATATTATATATATTATATGGAACATAGAAAAGTAGAACTGTTTCCCGTTTTTTGGCCGGAAGTACGTCACTTTTAAGATTCCCCTGAAGTAATTTTGTCATCAGTACACGAGTTATGTAACCACAAGGAGCGATACTGCTGATATAGCAATGCCGATTCCTAATAACATAATAATTATGGTTTATATATTAGTCACGTAGTAAGAAACTCCATTGTATTAACCATTAGTTGTACACTTCACTTCGTAATTGATTTTCATAGAGTGTAGTCATATTGCGGGTCAACCTTTGTTGTAATCTTAAGCAAATAAAAGTTTTTTTTTAAAAGAAGCTTATCGTGGACGATTACTTAACTGGCGCAGTCGGTAGGATCTCAGAAGATTTTTGGCACCGTCCTAGGTTTAGAAGCAGTTTCTTCTAGAAGCCAGGCATCCAGAAGTCGTCAGTTCCCACTGTTTGCTCAGATCAACCTATCCAGAAGTGAGCCCACTGTTGCGGACCACAGAAACAGTTCCGTAAGTGAGTTGCCTTCTTTCTTCTTTCTAGCCTTAACCATTGCCAAATTGATGTGTGTACATTTTATAATTTTCACTTACTATTAAATTTCTAATTTTTACCGTACATTTATCTTATTTTAATTTACGTTTGAATTTCAGTAAGTGAGATCGATAATCTTATCTTAGATATTTCAAATATCGATTTAAATACTTCTTTAGAACTTGATACTACTTAAACCAATATTGAAATAGATATGGCAACTCTTGCAGCAGCAAAAGAAATTGCCCGCACACTAAAAACCTTCAGCGGTAAAAGTGAGCATTTAGAAATTTTTATAGCTAGTATAGATACTTTTTATCAGAGATATTTTATAGGGACTCAGGACGAATCACTTAGAGAATTTGTTTTTGCATCTATCTGTTTTAAAATCTCTGATGAAGCAAGCGACTTCCTATTGTGTAGGCCAGATTTAAAAGCTTGGCCTGAAATTAAAACAGCCCTTAGACAAAAATTTGGCGATCGTATAAATAGATCAGTTTTATTGCAGCAACTTAATTTCTTAATAAGACATAAAAATGAGAGCATTCTAGACATTATAGAAAGGCTCAAAGTTCTTAAAACTCGAATATCTTTGAAAATAGTCGCAGATTTAAGTTTAACGAACGCTACCAAACAGGCTCTAATAGAACAAACAGAATTAACAACTGTTACTGTACTAATTAGCAACGCACCTAGTGAATTAAGAACCATTTTAATGTTTCATAACCCAAAAACGTTAGAAGACGCTAATACATTTGTAGTAAACTATTCTTTGGTCGAAAAACAAATTAACGCTCGATCTTCACAACCCCAATTTTCGAAACCAACACAACAATTTCAAAATAAAACCCAATTTCCAACAAAAACCCGTAAACACTCCTCAGCGAATGTTTCCTGCTACAAACAATTTTATGCCTTTCGAATACAGACCTCAGTATCAAACCCCGTACGTCCCACCGAATCTTGGACAAAACTTTAATGGACAGTCGTCATACGTCCAACCACCATTCTCCAACCAATCTACTAACTTTCAAAATAGACCAAGAAATCAACAATTTTCTTCCAACAGTCAAGTATTTCGAAAACCTCTAAACGTGTTTTCTAAAGAAAACTCGCGTAAACCAACACATCCCCCAATACTCATGTCTGTATCTACGAGAAATCCCACATTGCAAACCAGAAATACTCAAAGGCCCGGGTTTTCTCAAAATAGAAATTTCAATAATTACCAGAAAAACCCCTCATCTTTTGCAGAAATTACTTATTTATCTGACGGTACCCCAGTACCCATTCAAGCTGAAAACTTCGAGAACCTTGAATATTACCAGATGGAACAATACCCCTTAGCTTACGAAGCTTACGAACCACAAGAATATTTCGAACCCCAAAGTTTTACCGAGGACACAACTCCAAATGAAAACGAAAATTTTCAGGAAGTCCCCAAAGACACCAGTCCGCCTTAAGCCTAAACACTTTCCAAGTTAATTCTTTGCCCTATATCGAACTTACAGAACCCCCGGCTAAACTCTTAATAGACATAGGGAGCCATACTTCCTCAATAAGACCAATTATTGCTGAACAACATTTTCCCCACCTAATATATACATCTAAATATACCCTCGTAACCTGCACAGGTAACACAAGTACACAATTTAAAGCAAAAATTCCCTTACTACAGGAATTTAACATAAATACAGAATTAGAATTTATTTTATATAATTTTCATGACTATTTAGATGGTATTATAGGGATAAGGGATTTGCGAAAATTAGGTTTAAACATAGACCTTGCTAATCAAAAGCTATTCAATGAGAATATATAGAAAGTAGAAATTCCCTTAGCATATCGCAATGATTTTGGTATTCAAAAAATCGAGATCCCACCTTTATCGATAGTGATAAAAAATATTTTTACAGATCTCCCGGGAGGAACAGAAATTTTCATTCCTGCTCTACATAACGGAATATTAAAAACCCCTGCTTCTCTTTCGCAAGTCAAAAATAAGACAGTCCCCCTAGAAATACGTAACTTGACGAACGAAAGTGAAATAATTGAATTTGACGCTTCTTCAATAAGAGAAAAATCTCAAATTTTTAATTCTCAGAACTTCGAAATTTTTAATATTGAACAAGTTCGTTCTGAACTCTTCAATTTCGAAACTTCATACGAACATTCCGACTTCTCCTTAATTCAATCACACCATCTCAATCGTGAAGAAACAAATGCTCTAAAAAAGCTCATATCACAATTTCCCGAAGTTCTTCACAAACCAAACCAAAAACTGTCCTTCACTAACACTGTGAAACATGAAATAAAAACCAATGACGACACACCTATTTACACAAAATCGTATCGATATCCTTACGTCCATAAACAAGAAATTCAAACCCAAATTTCTCAAATGCTCAACGATGGGATTATTCCTTCCTCATCTAGCCCTTGGTCATCCTTAGTTTGGATTGTGCCAAAAAAGGCAGACGCTTCAGGTAAACAAAAATGGCGAGTGGTCATTGATTACCGAAAAATTAATGAGAAAACCGTTGAAGACCGATATCCAATTCCCAATATCTCCGATATTCTCGACAAACTTGGACGTAGCCAATACTTCACTACGCTTGATTTAGCATCCGGTTTTCACCAAATAGAAATGGACCCCAAATCTATTCCCAAAACAGCCTTCAGTGTCGAAAACGGACACTACGAATATATCCGCATGCCCTTCGGCCTCAAAAACGCCCCAGCAACTTTCCAAAGGGTAATGGACAACGTCTTAGAGGATCTTCAAGGAAAGATATGCCTTGTTTATATGGATGACATCATAATTTTTTCTACATCCTTACAAGAACACATAAACAATCTCGCAGCAGTATTCAAACGTCTTCGCGAGCATAATTTTAAAATTAAGCTCGACAAATCCGAATTCTTACGTAAATCAGTAGAATTTTTAGGTCACATAATTACACCAGAAGGAATTAAAGCTAACCCAAAAAAGGTAGGCGCCATCAAGAAATTCCCTATTCCGAGAACCCCCAAGGAAATTAAATCCTTTATAGGACTGGTTGGGTACTATCGAAAATTCATTAAGAAATTTGCCCAACTGACAAAACCATTAACTAACTGCCAAAAGAAAAATCAAAAAGTCATTCACAACCCTGAATTCGTAAAGTCATTTGAAACTTGTAAAACCATTCTAATGAACGACCCTATTTTACAACACCCAGATTTTTCACAACCCTTTATTCTAACTACAGACGCTTCTAATCATGCAATCGGAGCAGTGTTGTCTCAAGGTCCGATAGGTAAAGATTTGCCTATTGCATATGCTTCTCGTACTCTTAACCCCGCAGAAATGAACTACAGTACCATAGAAAAAGAACTGTTAGCCATTATCTGGGCTACAAAATATTTTAGGCCATACCTTTTTGGTACACAATTTAAAATAATTACTGATCACAAACCACTACAATGGTTGTAGATAACTCCTAAATCTTTGAGGCGGAAAGTTCATTTTTTACTACTTACTTTTGGGTGAAGCCTCATTCACTTTTGGGCTCGATTCGTTCGTTGTTGGAGAAGGAATTTCGCACTACTCACAGTAAAATTACTGCGAATAACAATTTACCCGAGAAAGGGCTCGGACGAATCGACCTGGTTAACGTTGCGGCAACTTGTCTGCTGCCTTCTTCAGAACTATCTAAAAAATAAAGCTTTAAAAACTATGAATTACAAAAAATTATACCTATTAATGTGTTTTGTCTTTGAGTATTTGTGTGTGATATTCTGAAAATTGCTTTTTGCTTTTGACATGAAAATGTCATTTGATAAGAATTGTCATTATTACGAAAGGTACGTTTAAAATGTTTGGTTAATGTATTGTTTAGTACCTAATATGATTTGTTCTATCTACGTGTAAAATAGGTATAATGTGAATGTTAATATTAATTTATATGTAAGTTACCATTTTGAACTTCTTGTTCTAACATAGGTAACCATGTGTTATCTATGTATGCTGAACAAGAAGCCACACAATGGTCTTTGTTAAGTAAAATATATGCACTTTCTTTGATTTTACGCTTCTTTGGATACGATACTAGTATCGTTCCATTTTACTCTATGACCATTATCAAAGGCGTGTTGGCATACATTTGACTTTTCAAAATCTCTATTTTTTATGTAATTTTGATGTTCTTTTATTCTCTTTTTTTAGAGGTCTAGAAGTTTCGCCTATATAAAATTTCTCACATTCGCAAGGAATTTTATATATGACTTTTTTTGTGTATTCGTTTTCATTGTGTGGTTTAGTTTTTGTCAGTTGTGCACGTAATGTATTTTGTGTTCTAAAAACTGTTCTAATATTGTATTTGTTACCTAATCGTTTAATTTTGTCTGATAACCCTTTGATATATGGTATAAAAAGGTTTGTTATATGTCTATTTTGATTTTGCCTTATATTTGGCTGTTCGAATTGATTAAAGCATTTATTAATGAAATAACCTGGATAATTGTTTTTAAGTAAAACATTTTTGATATGTTTCTTTTCAATTTCCAAATTATTATCATTACAAAATGGTAACTTACATATAAATTAATATTAACATTCACATTATACCTATTTTACACGTAGATAGAACAAATCATATTAGGTACTAAACAATACATTAACCAAACATTTTAAACGTACCTTTCGTAATAATGACAATTCTTATCAAATGACATTTTCATGTCAAAAGCAAAAAGCAATTTTCAGAATATCACACACAAATACTCAAAGACAAAACACATTAATAGGTATAATTTTTTGTAATTCATAGTTTTTAAAGCTTTATTTTTTAGATAGTTCTGAAGAAGGCAGCAGACAAGTTGCCGAAACGTTAACCAGGTCGATTCGTCCGAGCCCTTTCTAGGGTAAATTGTTATTCGCAGTAATTTTACTGTGAGTAGTGCGAAATTCCTTCTCCAACAACGAACGAATCGAGCCCAAAAGTGAATGAGGCTTCCCCCAAAAGTAAGTAGTAAAAAACACTACAATGGTTGTTTTCTATCAAAGAACCAAACTCCAAACTAGTGCGTTGGCGACTCAAATTAGAGGAATATGACTACGAAATTGTTTACAAGAAAGGTAAACAAAACACAAATGCAGACACCCTTTCTAGAATTTAAATAAACCCTATCGAAGACGACCAATCATCAATATTTCCCAATTTCGACCCAGACGAAATACCCGAACGACCAAACGAAGATCTTGACGAAATTCTTCGGTCATTAGACCAAGAAAATAAAAAACCCCTTAAAGAGAATAAAATTAACATCATATCCGACATAGTTATCATACCTCCTAACAAAGTCAATGAACCAGAAAGCGGCAATATTAGTGAAGATTTAGAAACAAGACATTCAAGCGCCGAAAATCCTATAATTGGTGCTCCTTATGTACAAAGACCAGTAAATATTTATAAACATCAAGTCATTTTTAGATACTCTAATAACAATAAAATAAAAATTCAAAAACAACAGATCTTCGATAAACATTTTACACCTAAAAACACATATTGCCTACATTTTAAAGATAAGACTCTTGAACCCATCATAATTTGCAAAAAGCAATTTTTCAGAAATATTTTAAATACAACTTTTTTCCCCTCTATATCTCAAATAAACTTTTAGAAGACATCGAAGATATAGAAGAACAACAAACAAAAATAAAATACTATCACGAGACGAAAACTTCTCATCGAGGCATCCAAGAAAATATTATTGCACTTAAAAAGCACTTCTATTGGCCAAACTTAGAAAGCGAAGTTAAAATTTATGTAAACTTATGTGAAATATGTCAAAAGGCAAAATACGAACGTCACCCAAACAAATTAGTTTTTAAACCAACACCTTCTTCTTCTTCTTCTTCCTCAGACTGCATTCATCCACTCCTGGATGTAGTCCTCTTCCAAATTTCTCCATGTCTCTCTGTTTTCCGCTGTTTTCATCCAGTTTCTCCCTGCTATCCTTTGGATATCGTCTCGCCATCTCTTCTGGGGTCTTCCCGCGCTTCTTCTTGTTTCTCTTGGTCGCCAAGTTTGTATTTTGTGCGTCCATCTATCTGGGGTTTGTCTTGCTATGTGCCCTGCCCATTGCCATTTAAGTTGGGCTGTTGTTTTTAGTACGTCCATTACTTGGGTTCTTCTCCGTATGTCTTCATTTCGTACTTTGTCTCTTATGCTGATTCCAAGCATGGATCTTTCCATGGCTCGTTGCGTGATCTGGAGCCTGTTCGCCATCTTGCGTGTAATAGCCATTGTTTCAAGACCGTATGTGAGAACCGGTGATATGGACGAGTCATAGACCTTTCGCTTCAGATTAATTGGTATTTCTCTAGATTTGAGTATGAATCCCAGTTTCCCAAATGCCGCCCAACCAAGTCCTACTCTTCTAGATATTTCAGCCCCTTGGTTTTCTTTGCCCAATTGAATTTTATGGCCCAGGTATACGTAGTTAGACACGTTTTCTAGAAGTTTGTCGTCTATTTTTATTCTGATGTTTTCAGGGCTCATTATTTTTGTTTTGTCCAGATTCATTTCGAGTCCTATGTTCAGGGATTCTCTCTGTAGTTCTTCTACCATGGTTTTGAGTTCGTCCGCTGAGCTGCCTATGATGACTATATCGTCTGCAAACCGCAGGTGACTCAGATACACTCCATCTATGTTAATGCCCTTGTTATGCCAGTTTAAGTTCTTAAACATATCTTCTAGGGCTAATGTGAATAATTTAGGGGAGATTGTATCTCCTTGTTTTATTCCTCTTTCGACTGGCATTTTATTTGTTGTTGTTTCTTCGTCTATCTTGATTTGGATAAAGGCATTCTCGCAGATATGTTTGATGAGATTTGAATATCTAGAGTCCACCCTCGCGTTATCCAGAGCTTTCAGGATTGACCAGGTTTCGACAGAGTCAAAGGCTTTCCGGTAATCTATGAAGGCCAAGTGTATTGGTAGGTTATATTCCGTGCTCTTTTCTATCAGTGTTCTTATTGTCTGTAGATGGTCGGTTGTGCCAAATCCCTTTCGAAAAGCAGCTTGTTCCACTGGTTGGTAGGAGTCGAGTTTATTGGTAAGTCTGTTGGTTATGATTTTCGTGAGCAGCTTATATAGGTGGGATAGCAGATTAATAGGACGGTAGTTCTCTATGTTATTGATATCTCCTTTTTTATAAAGTAATATGACTTCCGCTGTTTGCCATTTTACTGGGATCCCTCCCTCATCTATACATTTATTTAGCAGTATTCTCACGATTTCTAGTAGGTCGTCTCCTCCCGCCTTCAACATTTCACTCGTGATTCTGTCTTCACCCGGGCATTTTCCGTCTCTCATCTGGCTCAGTGCATTTTTTAACTCGCTCGTGGTTATGTCTGGAATTTCTTCGGATCCTATGTTTTGGATCTCTCTTTTGTGGTATTGGTGGTTTCGATGTTTTGACCTATATAAGTTTTTGTAGAAGTTTTGTACAACGGCTGTGATTTCTTCTCGGTTGTTGACCAGTGTGCCCTGTTCATTCCTTAGTTTGTGTATTTTCCTCCTACCTTGTGATAATTTCGATCTCAAAACTTTCATGTTCTTGTTTTCTTCTATTGTACTCTTTACCAGATTTGTGTTGTATCGTCTTACATCTTTTCTGATGTTTTTATTTATTTCCTTATTCAGTTGTTTGTACGTCTCTGATTTTCTGTCTGTTTGTGTTCTCTGTCTGATTAAGTTTTTAGTTTCCTGGCTTATTTTATTGTTGTTTGTTTTTTGTTTAGCGCAAATTGCCTTTGTTGCTGTCTGTATATTGTTTTTTATGGTCTCTGCAAGTTCGTCCAGTCCCATCTCTCTCATTCTAGTTTTATCCCTCATCTTTTTGTTGAGTATGTCCTGGAATCGGTCTTTATTTCTATTGATCGCTTCTGTTGTGGGGTATCGGTGTTTCTTCGATATCAGTTTATTTCTCTCTATCTTTGTGTTGATGACTATGTTTGCTCTGATGAGTCTATGATCACTATTCGTGTCGAATTTGTTCAGGACTGTAACGTCTTGACAAATTTCTTTTTTGTTTGTTATGATGTAATCTATTTCGTTTTTGATATTACCATTAGGGCTTTTCCAAGTCCACCTTCTCTGTGGGGGTTTCTTAAAAAAGGAGTTCATTATGAATAGTTGCTCGTTATTACAGTAATTTATCAGTCTTTCTCCTCGTGTATTTCTATTTCCCAGACCGTATTTGCCCAAGCATGGTTTGTTCTCTTCTGTTTCTTGCCCTATTTTGGCATTAAAGTCTCCCATGACCACTACATACTTGGCGTTTTCGCTTGTTTTCGCCGTAGTTATATCCTCATAAAGTTGTTCTATCATTTCGTCATCAGCCGTGCTGGTTGGGGCGTAGATTTGGATTATTTGTAGATTGTATCTACTGTTAATCTTCAGCGTCACGTATATAACTCTGTCTGATATGGCTTTCATCTGTATCACTCGGTGTTTTAGGCGTTTATTTATTAGTATTGCTACTCCGCCTTCATGGTCGTTGGTTTCTGAGTTATTTTGGTATAGCAGGTGTCCGGTTTTTAGATGTGTGGCCAGTTCTCCTTTCCTTCTTGTCTCATTTAGACCCAGGATGTCCCATTTTATATTCGTGAGTTCTTCATTGAGTCTCTCCATTTGTTCTTCCGATCTCATCGTTCTGATATTATATGACGCAATCCAGATTTTTGTGCTTCGTTGTTGCTGTTCCCTAAGCCTCTCGGTCTAAATTTTGCCTCCCCCAGAATCCGTGAGGCTGACTGGTAATTCAGTGCAAGATTCTGAGCTATTCGCTCTACTTGCCTGGGGTATTTTCGTTTTGTAGTTCGACATTAGTACATTTTGGAAGGTTTTGGCATTCAAACGCCACGCTGGCCTTGCGGGTTGGCGAGTGTTTTGTTCAGCCGCTCCTAACATGGAGAAACAGACGCTGTTTGCAGCCGCCCACTCTGGGTCAGACGCTGCATATTTGCAACTTGGCAAACAGTGTTGGTTCTTCCGCCTTCTTCACCGTTGGTATGTAAATAAACAATACTCTTCCGCTTCCAAAGCCGTTGACCGGGTTTCACGTGTATCCTCGCCAGGAGCCCTCACATGGTACTATCAGCCGGGCCAGCTGAACCATGGTTTTTTAACGAGGTTGATACTCCTCCCCCTCCTCCTTTTTCATCCGGGCTTGGGACCGGCAACGGCGGAGACAAACCAACACCTATAGGGTACGAACCTTTCGATCATATTTACGTTGATATATATAAGACACATAACACATCCTTTCTAACCATAATCGACAGCTTTTCTAAACTAGGACAAGCATACACTTTATTAACTCACACTAGTACAGAGACCGCTAATAAACTAATAACTTATTTCAATCACTATGGACTTCCCAGAAAAATCACCACTGACAATGGATCAACATTCAAAAATGAAGTTATCCAAAATCTTTGTTCCTCACATAGAGTTGCACTATTGCACTCCGCATAACCCCAACTCCAACAGTCCAATCGAACGCCTACATTCAACCTTGCACGAAACTATATTGACCTTAAAAACCCAAAAACCCCGTGAAAATATTGCTAATTTAATGTCCTACGCAATTTTGTCATATAACAACTCAACACATAGTGCCCTTAAATACACACCTTTCCAGATTATAAGAGGTAAGCTCGACTACAAAAATCCTCTAGAACTGTCAGAAGAAGAAAAATTGTCCCACTATAATCAGGACCACTCCGAAAATATCCAAATTATTAACCAAGAAATTCATGGGAAACTAATAACACAGCAAAATACTACTTTAGATAAAGCTAACCTAAACAGGAAGCCTGAAATTCATGTAAACCCAAATAAACCAGTCTTTCCTAAAACATTTCCGCAAACATCTAAAATAAAAGAAACCAATAAATATAAAAAGGTCCACACTCCCATAACAAATCATGAAAATGTCATTTCATCTGAAAACAAAAATATTCACAAAAATAATTCCTTAAGCCTCAACGTCATTTAATTGTTTCAGACGATGCTCGTCCTTCTACTTCTAATTCCCATGGCTACAACCTTAGAAGTAAAAGATCTCAATAACCCAATTTTTAAATATTTTTCTTGGAAAAGCGTATGTTACAAATTCCCAGCATACGTCCTTCTACCATATAAACATGACCCTTATTGAAGATTGCTTATACAAAATGCAACATCTCCTTGAAAAGTCTAATAATATAATTAGCAACGCTAGCAAAAACGAGAGCTTTGCCCTTTTAACTTCTCATAAGTTCAAACAAACAGCTGACTATTTGCAAAGCATCATATCTAATATCGAGTTATTCCACAAACCCGCAAAAGTAAAACGTGGTCTAATTAACGTAGTCGGCAAAGTTAGTAAATGGCTATTCGGAACTCTTGATTCTGATGACGAAGACAAATTTAATAATTACTTTCAAACGTTGACACGAAACGAAGAAAAAATGCAAACAGATTTAAAAAACGAACACAAGTTTAAGTTTTAAGCTCTGTTATAAATGCGTACGAATCTCAAATCCAAAGGTTTTCTAAAAATCAAGACCTTATCGTAAATAAAGTCAACTTAATGGAAAAATCGGAATATAATATTGCTAATGCATTATATATGTCACTGATCTTAGACAATATAGTATTCCAATTAAATACTTTATATCAAATTGTAAATAATATCGAGACAGCCATTTCTTTTGCTCATGTAAATACCTTGCACAATTCAATATTAAGGCCAACATAATTAAAGAAATTGATTGAAGATCTTCACGATCTTTATAAACCAGATAACCTCCCCAAATTCAAAGAACTAATCAATTATTACAGATACCTATATGTACAAGTTGTTAGTCTCAAGAAGAGTGCCCTATGCTTGAAGATACGTTTTTCAGCCGACAAGAAGCCCTTTCGAAAGAAGAAAGCTACCTGTACAAACTCCTGACAACCACGACGAATGACTGTCCGTTGGTAGACATCTACAAGAAAACAACAATCCACCGCCTCAACGGAGCAGAAATCTTAGTAATCCCGGCCAATACAACTTTAATCGAGAACTCCTGCCAGAGAGGGATATATCGATTACATAATCCTAGTATAGTTACTATACCCGAATGTGCAATTAAAATCGATCATCAAATTTATGAAAAGGAGACAACGTCAAATCTTCAGTTCATACTAGATTTGCCAAATTTTCCATACACAAATGACCCAAGGGAAATTCCCAAACTTCAACTGGAAGAAGTGAATATAGAAGAACTCAACAGAGCCAAGAAGATCTTGGATTCAGTTCAGTTCCATCACCTTAACAAACCTGCATCAACACACCATTGGTCCATGGCAGCATTCAGTGTTTCAACAATAATAATCTTTGTCGTCGCTATACATATTTTCAGAAGAATCTCTCGACGCAGAGGAAAATTCCAAGAAGCCAACTCGGAAGAAGCAACCGCCCAAGCTCTTCCTTTAGAGCACCGAAAAACCAAGGAACCTTTGTTCTCCGAATTTATGGAGGGAAGAGTTATGTAACCACAAGGAGCGATACTGCTGATATAGCAATGCCGATTCCTAATAACATAATAATTATTGTTTATATATTAGTCACGTAGTAAGAAGTTACATTGTATTAACCATTAGTTGTACACTTTACTTCGTAATTGATTTTCATAGAGTGTAGTCATATCGCGGGTCAACCTTTAGCAGCTCTAGCTAGGAGATGAGTATAATTTCGATATTCGATATCGGAAATAAGAAATAATAAAAATAACAACAGTGATAACTGTTTTGCAATAATTTGATGGAAGACGTCAGAGTTCCGGCGGATATCTTCACCAGTTTTAAGGTTTCAACTGCTAAAAAGGGGAGCCAAAACTGTAAAACAGGAGGGGTCTCCAGATTAGCTCGATTCGAATAGAGTATTAATTGACCATTCCAGAATTACGTCATTTGACATGTATGCCCCTCAAGAAAATATGGCGGACTAGCCTATTTAAATATCAGAGGGAACTTAAAACTTGACCATGATGATCATGTTTCATGTTTGATTTGAGATATATTTGTAATATGTTCCTAGATTGTCTCTTGTAGCCAAAAGCTCCAAGGTAGAATTTAGAGTTTTGTAGCTGAAGTACTGAAAAAAATCTTCATAATTCATCTCTTTATAATTAATAAACTAGCTGCGGTGTTGCCATTTTTACTATTTTTTAATACCCAATTTATGAGAGTTTTAAGAAAGAAATTTAAGAGAATTTAAGAAAGAAATTTATTTTTTGCGAAGTATGTTAGTGATCGAAATTTTTAGCTTTTTCGCAGAAAACTCTAGTTTAAAATATGCAATAAGGCAATATTTACTAATTGAAAATTGAAAACTTATCTGCCTTTAATATTTCAAAAAAAATATTGCAGCTGTTAAGAAGGAAACAAACAGAAACAACTAATCCGAGGGCTAATATCCCTACCGGCATTGAATTGCACTGTTTGTTTCAAAGCTCATTTTATAAAGCAAAAATATATTAAAATGAATTAATATAGTAATAAAAAATTACCGCTATAGCTATAGAGCCAAAAAATATTAAGCTTTTTGCAAAGAATATAGAACCAGAATTTATTTAAGATATGCGAAAATTGCACATGTATAATTACAATTTGGAAATTTGAAAACTTGTCTGCTTTCGGCATTTCCAAAACCTTGTAGTTATACATAAAGAAGGAAACAAATAGAAACAAATACTTCGAGGAGGACTAATACCCCTACCAACATTGAATTATCCCATTTGTTTCAAAGCTTAAATATTGTAGAAAACATACATAAAAGCAAAGATGAAATACAAGAAAGTGCTATAGAATAAAACAAAAAAATATAGCATAAAAGAGAAATTAAAGTTTCTTTTTGAAATATGGGTCAAAGTTACTAAATGCATATGTTAATCAAAAGTACTTACTACTCTCTTTTGGATGGAGTAATTGCGTAATTACTTTCTAGAGGCGACAAACCTCTAGATAGTATTAATATACCATTACTAATAAATCACCTTAATTTATGCGTGATTATAAGTTATAGTATAAGGGGAAAGATAATGTTGATAAATTGCAAATAATTACAGAAAAATATTATTTTAATGAAGCTATATCATGCTAAAAGAATAAACGACATTGAATTGTCGATTCTTATTCACCATTTCCGTATAAACACAGAAAATTCGGTATGTTTGACTATTACCCATTCACTTATTTTTGTCATCTAGTCACCTTTGAACCTTCATTTTTTTAGACCATGTCCTTTTACCACATGTCGAGAAGATACGATAAAAATGTCAAAATTAAAAAGTCAAATTTCCAACGCCTACTTGACGACAATAATAAGTGAACTGTTTGTATGTCCCACAAAAAATTTGTCACACTCAGCTGTTCTGGAATAATCAATAACCGAACATTGTGTTATGTCGTTAATGTCGCTGTCGCTAATGTCAATTGTCAATTACGGCAACGGTCCGAGTCCGATCATATAGGAAAGAAAAAGTCAAACATTTCTTGGTCATATTCAAATGTTTTCATTTATATGTAGTGATCTGTGTGGGTGAGAATTTTGAAGAATCCGATTGAATCCAATGAATTGAGCAATAGATACGTTCAGATACGTATTCAAGGTATGTGTCTATCTGTTACTAATAATAAGGCGCCTTTCTTTTATTCATCGATGGATGCATTGGTTGCCATCGATTCCATCGCTTACGTTCTGGTTTTCATCGATAGATGGGCCATCACGTGATAGATGGGCCATCACGTTCTTTAATTTCTGCTGGTTCATTTGTTAAAGGCATCGACGTCTATCGAAAGATTTTGATGATTTACCGATTGACAGCTGAAGTGACGGATGGTTTTTTTTAAATTTTCTTTGGTTGATGTTGATCTGTGATTATTTTTTGAATGCATTCGACGTTTTATTTCAAGTCTTTTGTTAAATATCAAGCAATATAATTATTCAAAAATGTCCTTAATAAATGTTACTTTGAAATGAAACAATGCAGATCGTATGTAGTGAAATTTGGAGGTCATACGTTGCACATAGGGGTATTTCGGCTCCAAAAGCGGATAAAAATCGAATAATGTAAAATTGTTCATCCATCGCGAAAATTTTACTAAAGAATCTAAAGAATGTATATAAAGTACAAAAAGTCGATTTAAATTGATACGATATCAAATAAAAGAAGAAAAAGAGGAGGAAACCTATAGGCATCGCCATCAGTTATCCAGCTCGTATTACAGGCATTCAAGTTTACCTCAAATTTTAAGATATTACGAACTAGTTGACATTAAGTAATTCAGTAGTATTTGTATAGGATGTTATTGCTACGTTAGGGTTGCATACATTTGTCGACTTTGATCGTTTTTTTATTCAAGTTTAGCTAGCTATAATACACCTCGTTCTGTGAGGCTTTCTGCATTTGAAACTTTTATATAAGATTAATTTACTTGTGGTCTTCTAGTACACTATCCAGGAATATCAAAGTGTGATTTTAAATCTAAATTAAAGTTTGAAGTATCAATTTCAATGTCCCATTTAAAAAAGTTGCGGATATTTGCGGTTTTCGTACGGCAAGCAACCTAAAGTCGCGTCTACAATATCCAGATATAGAGCGTAACTTTATTAAACGGGAACTAAATAATTACTTTGTGCCTTTTTAAGAATTCATTTAGTCCTAAATACTTCGTTTACTCTCAGGGTGTGTGTCTTATAAATAATCATGAACTCAAATTTGATCATACTATGTGTTCATTATAAAAATTCACCTAGTTGGCTGCAAAATGTGCAAATGTCATGTCAAAAAATAGGATGGAGCAACAAAAGTCCATTTACTTTGAATATGTCATTCTTTTCTGTCAAAATATCATAGCCTGCTTAGATGAAGTTTTATAATGGACACCCTGTATAGAGTTTACCAAGAATTGTTAACCAAATAAAGTAAGGCCCATGTCCCATTTGCATCAAGCAAATTTAGGTAAATCTAAAGTTAAAGACTCCAAAACCATAGCTATTAGCATGAGTAACCATGGTAATAATGGAAGCTTTAACTAGTTGTACTTAAAAATTGCTTGGTGCAAACGGCCCTTAATCTAGAAGGCCTGAAAAAAATTATGAAAAACTAAATTTAAAATAAGCAAAAGCGCGTGCTAACGGTACAAGCATGCTTGAAAAACAAACGAATAAACGCAACAGCAAGATGTGTTTTTAGTAAGTATTAGTAAGTATAAGGGTTCGATTTGTCCGTATATTATTTAGACAGTTCAGTTTTTCTACTAGTAAGTTTAATTAAAAGATAAAGAAAAATCGTTAAATTTGTAGGACTTTTCGTAAATCTGCAGAAAATATTATCTAAAGAAACAAAACTAGAGCTTCACGAGACCGAGACCGAGACTTACATACTCTAGGTCTCGGTCTCGAATTTATAATTGAGTCTCGGGTTCGGTCTCGGTCTCGGTCTTGTGCATCGAGACCGAGACCGAGACTCGCGTAATCTCGGTCTTGGTCTCGTAGTAGCAACTCGAGTCTCGGTCTCGGTCTCGAAAAAAAGGTAGTATCTCAAAAAATCTGAAAATGTTTGAATTGCATATTCAATTTCTTTCTGAATTATTGAGTTATAACGCACAGTTGACTTCTGTTGGTGGGAGGTAAAAGAGGACATCAAGAAGAGCAAAAAACAGGTGGATTTATTCCCATCGGTGCACTTATTCTGGTTACAGGCGGTCAAACTTGAAAATTGAGAATAAACTCGTTATAGCCCCCCCCCCCCCCTATGGTCAAGTTCAAAAAAATTTCAGACATTTTTTTGCTGTATTTAATGGGTATGGCACGTCTGCAATTCACTAGAAAGGTAACAAACCCAATTCTAATGTAATTAACAATTAAAGTATTTTTTTAAAAAATTGGCCAAAAACTCGATTTTAAAAGTGCCTAAAAATCGACCCCCGAAAGGGTCTAACTCCGAAAATGTCGCACCTATGGGACTTTCGTTGGCGGGAGGTGAAAGGGGACATCAAGAAGGGCATCAAAAAATAGGTGGATTCACTACAAACGGTCCAGTCGTTCTAAAGTTACAGGGAATCAAATTTGAAAATAAAAAAAAAAGTTGTAATATCTCTTCGGTCAATTTAAAAAAAGAATTAGAATTTTTTTTGTGTTTTTGATCGGAATGGCACGTCTGTAAATCCCTAAGAACGTAACTCAATTCAAATAAAATTTACCCTTAAAGTTGTTTTTTTTTTAAATTGGCCAAAAAATCGATTTTAAGCGTAAATGAACTACTACCTAAGAATGTAACAAACTCAATTCGAATAAAAATTAACGCTTGAAGTAGTTTTTTTTTTTATTTGCCATAAACTCGATTTAAAAGTGCCTAAAAATCGGCCACCGAAGGCGCCTAACTCCGAAAATATTGCACCTACGGGACTTCTGTTAAAGGAAAGAGGACATCAAGAAGAGCAAAAGCAGGTAGATACACTCTAAACTCGTCCTAAAGTTACAGGGAGTCCAAGTTGAAAATTGAGAAAAAAATCGTAACATCTCTCCCCTCTTTTGGTCAATTTATGGCACGTCTGCAATTCCTGAAGAATTGGGTACCTACTTAATACGTTGGGTACCTACACACTGCTAAGCACGGTTCCCTTTATGTTTCCACGCTTTGTCCGTTTTTGTTTTTAATGTACGTCATTCCCCGTGGTTGTTCCGATGGACAATAAACATCATTACCATCTGACGATAAACTTCTGCAATTTGAGTGGAATAGCCTTGAAAAAGACGTAAAATAAACGTCGAAACGTCGGCAATTTCTGTGGAAGCGTAGAAGTTTTATTTTGGGCCTTCTCCCGCAACCTTTCTCTTGAAAATAAAAATCTTGAGGACGCTACACCTAAACCGTTGTTTTTTTTTTAATTTACCAAAAACTCGATTTTAAAAGTGCCTAAAAATCGCCCACCGAAGGGTGGTCTCTTCGAAAATGTTGCATCTACAAGATTAATAATGGCGGAAGGTAAAAGAGGACATCAAGAAGAGCAAAAGCAGGTGGATTCACTCCCATCGGTGCACTCGTTCTAAAGTTACACGCGGTCAAACTTGAAAATTGAGAAAAAAGTCGTTATAGCCCCCTACCCTTAGGTCAAGTTAAAAAAAAATTTAGAATTTTTTTTTGATGTTGACAGGAATGACACGTCTGCAATTCACTAAGAACGTAACATATTCAATCCTAATTATATTAACCCTGATGGTAAATTTTTTAAAAATTGGCCAAAAACTCGATTTTAAACGATGACATTAAGAAGAACAAAAAACAGTTAGATTCACTCCCATCGATCCACTCGTTGTAATGTTCCAGTCGGTCAAACTTCAAAATTGAAGAAAAAGTCATTCTAGCCCCCCCCCCCCCTCTTTGGTCAAGTTCAAATAAATTTTTTGCTATTTCTGATGGGAATGGCACGTCTGCAATTCACTAAGAACGTAACAAACTCAATTTTAATGAAATTAACCCTTAAAGTAATTTTTCAAAAAATTGGCCAAAAACTCGATGTTATAAATGCCCAAAAATCGTCCACCGAAGGGGTCTGATTTTTAAGATTTAATATCGGACCATCTATCAAGAACCTTTTGACGAATCGCAACTTTTTTAATTTTGCCTCATTTTTCGTTTTTATTTAGTTTTAAATCCTTTTTTGCCTCACACTCTTTTTTAGCCTTCTTCTGCAGTTTTAACGCATTTACCTTTTCACTATATTGTTCTTTTCCAAGTTCTTATTATTTTTCCTTTTTTGGTTTTTCATCTTTTCACGGCTTACATATCTGTTGTTTTATATTTATTCATCGATCTCCACTTCTTTTAATTCTCGCACTTCTTTTGACCTGCTTTGTTCTTTGTATGATTAATTTGTATTGTTTCTAATCCGTGATATTTTCCATATTTATAAGACATTTGCTTCATTTACTATTTTTTTAAATAGTCATTTTACGTTTTCTATAATTTGAAGAACTTTTATTGAATCATTTTTCAGCCACTTTCCTTTTGATATTTTTTTTTCATTTCAACTCATTTTTTTTCCAATTACATTCTGTAATATTTTCTGTTTTTTTTATAATTGTGGCTCAATTGCTCTCCTTTTTAATTTCTGTATCTTTGATCATTTTGTCTCATAATAATTTTCTGACAATAAAGTTCCCTTCTTCGTTTTTGTTTTTTTTTATTAAATTTCTTCTCTATAGTTGGTTTACGTCTATTCTTCCATTCGCAAAATTTGTACTCCTGTTTTAGATCATTTACTATTTTTTCTATTACTTCTTACTTTGTTTTTGAGCGACCTATACTGTTTTTTCTATAAATAAATTTCTGCTATTTTAAAATTTTAGCTAATCTGTTTTTTGTCTCAATTGCCGTTTTTTATGTTCTTAAATTTAATTGGCTCTCTTTCGGTTTTTCAAGCACCTATTCAGCATTTGTAATATCTATAATTTTTTCTTCACTTTTATATTCTCTACTTCTTTCCATACTCCCTTTGACCTACTTTTTCTCCTTTTCATAAATTTAATATTTTTTCTTAATTTCCCTTTCTCTTTTCTCTTCAGTGTGAATTGGTTTGTTACCTGTCTTACTTGACAATATTTACCAGATATTCTTCTAATTTATTTCATACTAATTGTGATATTTCTAGACTGCTTTATTTAACAGTGTTTCTATATATATCAGTTTATGTTCCGTTTTTTTTTTATTTTGTAAAGTTTTATTCTCTTCTTTACTTGTTTGTAACTGCTTTTAAATGTTCTGGTTAGTATTCTTTGTATATTATTTTATTTTTTTATTTTTCTATCTTGTTATTTTACAAGTTTTTATGTTATTTCCTGATTTTTAGTATCGGACTATTTCTTATAGAGCTTCAAGAGACCGAGACAGACACCGAGACTTACATACTCTCTGTGTCGGTCTCAAATTTATAATTGAGCCTCGGTCTCGGTCTTGGTCTTGTAGTAGCAACTCGAGTCTCTGTCTCGAAAAAAAGGTAGTATCTCAAATTTACCCTTAAAAATTACCCTGTATATAAATAATACAATACTTTTGCACACACAAAATTTCATCATCATATTGTTAACTGGCAGGCTAGTCACACTCAGGAATCCATAGAACTTATTTATGATAGTTGATAGTTATTTATAAATATAAAGGGCGGAAAGTAACACTTTACACTTGTCTTCGTCTTTGGTTTTTGCTCGCTTTGAGTCGATTTCATTCGTGATGAAACTACTTTGTAAGCAAACAAAATCTCGTTTTTCTATAAAATGATGAAAATAGAGAACTCAGGTAAGAATGTACTAGAGTACTTCTCTAGTACGTACTTAAAGTAAAGTGTCTTTTCGTACTAAGAATAAATATATGCAACGCACTATTATAAGGACCCCTCGCCTGCTGATTATATAATACCCAATATCTTGCAAACGAATGATATTTTTCGAGACCGAGACTCTCGAGAGTCTCGATTGGCAGTATCGGTCTCGGTCTCGGTTTCGCAGACCGAGACCGAGATCGAGACCTAGACAGCCTCGGTCTCGGTCTCGATGTCGATATTAAAGTCTCTAAACACCCTGTAGGTATATCTTTTCATAACGTAGTATTTTTTTCATTCTATATAATATTTGACCATTCAGTTCAGCCATTTTTTAATATTTTCTGACGATTTAATCCGAAATTTTTTTTATTTTTTCTAGTTCTTATAATAAACTTACCTAAAGCTCTCCACATATGCTGTCCAACCCTGTACTTAACCAGTGTCTATAATCATTAATTAAAATAAAATATTATGATGTAGGGGAAATCGGAGGAATTGGGACAAGGCACCAAAACATACAACTACCTCTTCGTCAACGTTTCCTGCAATTAAGCATTAAACTCCATCAGGACTCTCCAGAGATGGCGGTTCATCAGAAGTTTAATGCTTAATTAGACGAAACGTTGACGAAGAGGTAGTTGTTTGTTTTGCTGCCTTGTTCCAATTCCGCCGATTTCCCCTATATCGTGATTTGATTCTGGGACACAATCTTCATTTAATTATAAAATATTTTGAAATTTAGAATAGTTTCTCTCTCTCTTTCTCCCTTTCTAAAAAAGTCTAACAGTTTTATGTAAAACTTCTTAAACAGAAAAGCTATAAGCGGTAAGAATGTATAACGGGACACCCTGTACCTGTGTTGTATGTAAAACAAATATTACACATTGTTAGGACTGAAAATATCTATTATAAGTTTATGTTACATCAGAAAAATCAATAAGAATGTTTAAAATAAAAACTAAACTATGTTAATTATAATTTTGTCCGCTTTCTTACTATAAATACCGCTATGTGCGTCGGTTAGAGGGATGCTTGGAGCCGAGATGCCGCAGGGTTCTGTCCTTGGTCCATTATTATTTCTGTCGTATGTGAACGATTTACCGACTGTCATAAAAGAAGCAAACTGTGTGTGTTCTACGGACGACACGGCAGAGCTGTGAAGGCACGGTGACCCTGCTACACTCCAGGCAATGGTGAATAGAGACCTGGAGGCTATAAAATTATAGTATGTTTCAAATTCTTGACGTTTAATATAGAAAAACCAATATTTGGACTTTAAATATGGTGTGGATGTTTCCATTGGAAGTGATGCGGTTAAAAACCTGCAGGCCACTAACTAGCCGGAGCCGGTGGTGGTCGACCCACTTAGCTTTGAAGTACATACCTTTAATTTGAGATCAACGCTCAACTTGTTATGCAGTCAGAGGTGCCAGGGAAAAGTTGGGATTTGCTGTGGCTCGAAATGTGTATTTTGCACTATTCGAGTCACATTTGAGATATGGCATATGTTTGTCTGGTCTTCAATAATTATGGCCCTGTTTAAACCCCAAAAGCGTGCAATTGGGTACTTGTACGGAATAAGCCCTAGAAGTTTTGTTGTACGGTCTAAGCCCGGTATTCTAACTCTGCCTTCCCTAATTATATTAGAAACATCCGGCCTAATAAATAGGAAATATGGCAAAATCATACATCGGTCGCCACCAACATCAACCCGTAGCTGCTACGACTTTCCCTTCCGAACACCGAAAAGTACCTTAACTAAGGAATCAATTATTTATACCTCAAAGAAGGTATTTAATTTGTTGCCCCTGACTATGAAAGGTATTGCGGACTTGAATACTTTTCAACGCAAATTGAGAGGTTACTTAGTCGTAGAATAGAATTGATAAAAAGACGTCAATAGACGTCGAAACGTCGGGAGTTTCTGCTTAATTCGTGGAAATTTTCTTTTGTCCTGTTCTCGATAACCTATCGGATATAGTTGGTAAGTAATTAGTAATAATTACGAAGTTTGTATTTTTTAACATTTAATTATATTTGACATGTTTAAGTCTGTTATGTATTTTATTTAACTAATTTTATAACAGCTTAATTTGTCAACAATTTTTGTAAGCTTATGGCAATAAAGCATGTATTGACTGATTGATTGAGGATCTGTACTGAGTTTACCACTCTGGAATATATTTTACCACAATATACTAAAAACCAAAGTAGAAAAAGGCGTCGAGCTAATCGCGCATGCAGTGTCAAAAATGAAACAATACCGGGAAAAATGAAACAAAACCGGGATATAAAACCGGATATAAAGTTAGGAAATCACTAGGGATCTGAAGAAAATAAGCCTAAGCATCGAATTCAGTAAGACCAAAATGATCATAATTGAAGAAGAACGGTGGTAAATACGGAAATAGGACGTTGTGGTCAAGAGAGCGCAATAGGCAAGATATTTGGGAGTGTATATAGACAGAAATATGAAAATGACTACATACGATAACACGATCAAAGAAAAGGCCAACAAAATGATAAATACACTGATGTGTCCATTCTCACGAATGTGGAAGGACCTTGGAATTCGGTGATGAGTGTGTTGAGAATAGTCATGGAGGAGAGATGTAGGAAAGAGATAGATAGAAAAAAAAACAAAAAAATAGGTGTTGAGACCATTAAAGAATAAAATATCACCCCCTCCTGAAGTAATATCTCACGATAGTTCCGGAAGGGGGGGGGGGGGGCAGGATGGGTTTAGTAGATAGTGTCTAAGACACGACTGAGCCCTACTCCGCTATAGTAAAGAAACTAAAGTTCAGGTTAGTTCAGTTCAGTCAGTTAGATTGAATTACTCCTTAAAAGAATTTCTAATTTAGTTTAGAAGAAGAAATTCAGTGTTGTTCTCTCTGAAACAAAAATTGAACAACCAGAAGATTCATTTTTAAGCTGATTCTTTTGGTAAAAGAGTTCCCGCTTCAAACTCAGAAACTAGTTTCTTTGCTCTGTCTAAAGCAGAAATCAAAAAACCAGTGAGATTGAATCACTTGTTAAGAGTTTCTAATTTAGATACAGAATAAGAAGTACCTAGTATAATTTTGTTCTATTTGAAGGAAAATATAAAACCTAGTGAGTTAGAATCAATTGTTAAAAGAGTTAAAAGAAAAAAATTAGCGTTTTTCACCCCAAACCGCAAATAAAAAAAACAGAAGGCCGCATTTCAGGCTGATTCATTGAGTAAAAGAGTTCCTAATTCAATTTCAGAAGAGGCTTTGTTGCTCCCTCTGAA
Source organism: Taphrorychus bicolor (assembly GCA_951812265.1). NCBI lineage: Eukaryota > Metazoa > Arthropoda > Insecta > Coleoptera > Curculionidae > Taphrorychus > Taphrorychus bicolor. Next base: position 32,384,922 of record OX638298.1, read on the forward strand.
GCTCAATATAAAAAAATATTGTGAAATTGAATCACTTTTTAAACGAATTTCTAATTTAACTTCAGACGAAGAAGATCAGTGTTGTTCTCTCTGAAACAAAACATAAAAAACCAGAAGTATCATTTTTAAGCTGATTCATTGGGTAAAAGAGTTCCCACTTCATACTCAGAAAGAAGTTTCGTTGCTCTGTGTAAAGCAGAAATTAAAAAACAAAAGAGGTTGAATCACTTGTTAAAAGAGCTTTTAATTTAGATTCATAAGAAGAAGTTTAGTGTTTTTCTCCCCGAATCACAAATTGAAAAACCAGAAGACTGATTTTCAGGCTGATGACTTAGTAAAAGAGTTCTTAATTCAAATTCAGAAGAAGCTTTGTTGCTCCCTCTGAAGCACAATATAAAAAATAATATCAGATTGAATCACTTCTTGAAAGAATTTCTAATCTAGCTTCAGAAGAAGAAGTTCAGTGTTGTTCTCTCTGAAACAAAAATTGAAAAACTAGAAGATTAATTTATAAGCTGATTCATTTTTGGTAAAAGAGTTCAAAATTCAAATTTAGAAAAAAATTTCGTTTCTCTGTCTAAAGTAGAAATTAAAAAACCTGTGAGATTGAATCACTTGTTAAAAGAGCTTTTAATTTAGATTCATAAGAAGAAGTTTAGTGTTTTTCTCCCCAAATCACAATTTGAAAACCAGAAGACTGATTTTCAGGCTGTTGACTTGGTAAAAGAGTTCTTAATTCAAATTCAGAAGAAGCTTTGTTCCTCCCTCTGAAGCACAATATAAAAAATAATATCAGATTGAATCACTTCTTGAAAGAATTTCTAATCTAGCTTCAGAAGAAGAAGTTCAGTGTTGTTCTCTCTGAAACAAAAATTGAAAAACTAGAAGATTAATTTATAAGCTGATTCATTTTTGGTAAAAGAGTTCCCAATTCAAATTGAGAAAAAAATTTCGTTTCTCTGTCTAAAGTAGAAATTAAAAAACCCGTGAGATTGAGTCACTTGTTAAAAGAGCTTTTAATTTAGATTCATAAGAAGAAGTTTAGTGTTTTTCTCCCCAAATCACAATTTGAAAACCAGAAGACTGATTTTCAGGTTGTTGACTTGGTAAAAGAGTTCTTAATTCAAATTCAGAAGAAGCTTTGTTCCTCCCTCTGAAGCACAATATAAAAAATAATATCAGATTGAATCACTTCTTGAAAGAATTTCTAATCTAGCTTCAGAAGAAGAAGTTCAGTGTTGTTCTCTCTGAAACAAAAATTGAAAAACTAGAAGATTAATTTATAAGCTGATTCATTTTTGGTAAAAGAGTTCCCAATTCAAATTCAGAAAAAAATTTCGTTTCTCTGTCTAAAGTAGAAATTAAAAAACCCGTGAGATTGAATCACTTGTTAAAAGAGTTGTCTACGAATCAGCCAGCGGTTTTTGTTTCTTTTAACGTATTTAGTACACTTCAAGGAACGATAAAAAAAAACAGAAATAATGAGGGTTGTAAATCGATGTCTACTCTAGCCTACTCTTTATCTACTATAATTCTCCCTACTTGCATTTATTTGTTAATATCACATGGTAAAAAGTCCCTCAATTTGGTTTTTTTTTTCAACAATATTTTACCAAGATTGTGGCCAATCACGGTATAATATCGGTTAAAATTTGTCAAAGAAAATTGCTTAACAAATTTTCCGCAACAAAAATTATGCGTCCAGTAGTAAATAGTAACCTGAACGCAGAATGTTTTCCATCGACTCTTTTCGGAATTTAATTAAATTCACGTCACTCAAGAACAGATATTTCCACTCTCGTTTCCGCTTAACCGGTCACTACAAAGGCTGTTTGTGGGACCGAGTGTTTTGTTGTCGAACGGTACTCGTTCTTTGAAAATAGAAGAAGTGAAATGGATATTGGTTTTTCTTTCCGATCCCGAAATCCGATAGTTGAAGTTCCGACGCGATTAGGTGTTCTAATAACAACTGGATACATTGTCTGTTTACGCGGAACAAACAAGTTTGTGCTTAGTCCCCATCAGCAATGGTAGTATTCCATTATTGCACTTTGTAGCGGTTTCACACGCGAACTTTGTCTGATTCCCTGTTGCCAAAGTGGGAGGGTGTAGGAAATTTAATTAGATATCCCGGAAATGAGAAACCCTAATTAGGTTTTATTCGGTGTTTAATTAAACCCTATCAAATTGGCAAAAAGGCGAATTGGGAGGCAAAACTGTAAGTAGAGAGTGTCAAAATGTAAACAACTAGTTTACGTCCCAAAAGTAGAGGCTCCATTTCTGGGATACCGATTGGAACACCCTCTATTTTATTTTAATCTCTAACTAATGCAGATTATCAAAAAGTCACTGTTTTAGCAGAAGGGTCAATGCAGACGGTCCAACTTGACAAACCTAAAAACAACGCGTGATTTTGGTCACGGTCTCAGTACATTTAATATTATAATATTATAAAATGGATAAACGTGTTTTGCCCCACGGCATCCTGAGATGTAAAATAACAAATAATTAAAACCTAATACACAACGACAAAAACTTCACCGAAAACACACTACACATCATAAAATTATCCTTCGATACTTCCCAATGAAAGGACGAAGGGCGACTGGTAAAAGTAAATAAACAAAATGGAATGATACGGAATTATACCTATAGAGATAGCGCTCAAGACCCGAGAAATTCATTTGATATCGTTAAAAATTAAATTAGGTTCAGAATTGAAATTATCGTTAAAAGAGGTGAGAATGGGGCTTTTCATAGCTCTCGTGACTTCCATCTTTTCCAATAGACCCAACTTCTTGCCCTTAGGACATTCATAAAGAACATTGGCATTGTCAGGGAAAGTTAAATTGTAGTTTTCATCCAGTAGTGTCTGGCAAAGACAGATTTTGATTCGGTGAATTCTGAATCTTTGTCTTTATTGAATTCTTTAATATGTTCGTTAATCCTAGTTTCAATCCGCCTTCCTGATTGACCCACATGTAGTATCTAAAGGTTTGTTATTGTTTACCTATGACTAATAAAAGGAAAGATCAACCAGTCTCAGTACGAAAAGATAAGCGATCCAGGCTTTGTTATGGCATGCAGGCCACCGAACTGGAAACATCGGTGTTTTATTTAAAAGTATTATTATATATTCGTCCTTAAAATCGTACACCACATAAACACTTGAACAATATTGGCACGAAAGCTCATACACCCCGGATTTGCTGAATATGTCAGTTGGATCTTTTAACCTAACCAAGTGGCATTTAAGCGTATTAGCCACCCTGAAACCTATAGAAACATTACAGTCCTTGAGAAACTTGGACAATTGTAAAGATATGTATCCAAAGAAGGTGAGACATCTAAAATTATTAAGCGAAACATGTTGGACTTCCATTGTCTTTATTGAGTTTTTTCCACGACGCATGCTGACACATATTCATGATTTTTTGGTCATTAAAGAAAAAAATAAAATTCATTACTTTTGCAAGTAATTATTTAATTTTGTTTGATTAATTATCCCCCTTTAAGAAACGATCTATTTTGCTAAAGATAAATACTGTAAATAGACAATATGTTACTTCAAAGTTGGCCCCTTGAATATCTTTTCAACTTATTGTATATGATAATTTTAGAGGTACATATTTTAGAAATAAGTCTTATCAAAATTTCACCCAAGTGACACAATATTTGCCATAGGTCGTATTGCTGAATGTATTTGCTTTATCCTAGTTCCGTCAAATACGTAAAATATATTAACACATTTTTATATCAGAAGTATTTGCATCACGGTGTCGAAGTAAAAAAAGAAATTATGTTTGCTCCTTTCTCTAGGACATATATTTTTTGTTTAAAACAGTTTAACTGTAATAAATTAAGAACTTATAAAATAGGATGTCTTGTAAGATTTTCTATTAAAATTTTGTGCGACCACTTGCGGCTTTTTCTAGAATAGTAATGTAAATGTAAATGGGAAGAAGAACATTACCTAACAACTTAAATTTTTAAAATATCAGTACGTGCAAAAAAACTTTGGAATTGTTATATTTATTAATTAGTATTTTGATATTCTTTACGTTTTTTATTCATCATATAAAAGGTAAAACCCTCGTCCAAAATTTTTATACAGGGTGTTTATTTAATACTCCTTCGAACTCACATATTCGACTAGAAAAAATTCTTTTTTTAAGCAAGACTGTGAAAAACCTTCGTAAAGTACATGTATGTACATGAGCAATAGTTGTAAGGATAGCGACAAGTTCGGAAAATTTACGACGCACTTCTATCATGGCTCCATAATTATTGATTTAATAATAACCAAAACTTATACCGAAGAATTTACCTAATTATATTTTGAAAAGTCAAAGAAGAAAGTAGGGGATGTTAATTTAAAAATCGTCACCTAGTTGACTGTGAAATATCAAAAGAAAATAATGAAAGAACAAAAGTCCATTTACTTTGATTGTGTTATACTTTTCTCTCAAAAATTCATAGCCTTCTAGATGACCTTTTCTAATTAACACCCCGTATACAGATATTCAAAATGGTATTGCGACATTCTCTGGTTCAAAATAAAAGGATTTGAACAAACTTTCATTAAGAAAAAGTTTCTGGTTGCTTTCACACATTTTTTTTTCAAGAAATTGGTTCGAAACCAGAAACTCTTCTTAATGAAAGTTTGACATATCGTTTCCTTTTGAACCGCCCAAGTATACAGGGTGATTCAAAAGTACTTTGACAAGCTTCAGGAGGTGATTCCTGGCATTATTTTAAGAAGAAAAGCTCTAATAATCGAGGGTCCTTAAGAGCATTGTTACGAAGATACAGGGTGTTAAAGTTTTATTAAAAAACAAAAAAAAATAATATCTTTGAAACCGTTTGAAAGGTCGAGGGAGGACATTTCGAACAATTTATTTAAGTCAATTTAATTAAAAAAAATATTATTGTCAAGTTTGAACTGAAATAACACATTCCATCTTGTTGAGGTAACGATTCTAAGACGTCCATTAAAACGATTTTTATTTTTTTACTTGAAAATGATGCCTCTAACGAAAAAAACTTAAGAGAGCTTTTTTGTTTAGAATTGAACAAAATTTTGACAGCGTCCGAAAATTTTCGAAAAAAACTGAAATATACGAAATTAGTTTTAATTGTTTCCTGAAATTAGTTGAAAAGTTATCTTAAATTATAAATTGAACATTCTGGGTACTTTTTGACCTCTATAAGGCGGTATTATTCAGTTTGCGTTCCGACGTTTCGACTTGTCTGGGGAATCATCAACTTTAGGTTTTCAAGTCAGTTTACAAAATCAATGATCACTTTTTTTACATACTTTTTAATATATTTTTGTTAAAGTTTATGGCATTTTTAACGATTTATTTATAGCCGGGTATATGGGTTATTCAAATTCGTCGATTTCGTTAAATTGAGACAAATACGCAAATTTTAATACTCAACAAGATGTTGTTTTTAAATTTACAAAAATCTAATTAATTCCGAATTGTTTTATAGTTCTTCTGAACTTATTTAAAGAGAAACCCGGAAAACACTTTAGATTGTATTCAAACACACATAGCATTCAATGGATATTCCAAATAGGATATCGTCTTGGGAGGTACACTGGATATCCATGAAGCATTCAAAAGCGGATATAAAATTACGTGAGCGGAATTACCTCTCTCGTGGACGTCCAATGGACATCTTATGAATATCCAGGGTTGGACAGTGTATAATAGGTAGGTGTAATTAACCGATTTTCGTATTTTATTTATAATTATCTTGAAATGCTTACATCGGCTAGAAGTGCTAAAATTTCCATTTTCAATTAATTCGATTTGGGATGTAGTTTGTACATTTATTTTATATTTTTTACTGATAGGTTGCGTTTAACCCCAGCCATTCAACTGATTGCTATTTTTGCGTACACTTCTGTAAGTATACTATTTATTATTATTATTATTTCAAGTTATATTTTATTCATCTTTGGCGGCAGGATTTAAATAGCAGCCATAATAATTAGCGACATCTAGTAGATTCCGTGCGAATGATGCGTTGACATTCCTTTGACATGTGACACTGACTGACAATAAAGACACAAGATCATTTTTAATTAGTTTTGGCCCTAATTCTAACCTATATTTTTCCAAAGGCTTCACAATTGCATTTTTTGTAGTTTTAAGTCGTTTCTAACTGATTTTTTTCATTAACTCATAGCTGACTTTTTCAAAAAACAACAAAGTTGCATTTTGAGACGCTTTCAGTCAAATTTCACTTATTTTGGACCAAAACTGTAAATTTACCAAAAACAACAAATTATAATATTTAATTACTTTCTTCTGATTTTGTCATAAAATTGAATTTCTTCAAAATCATGAAAACTTGCATTTTTAGACGCTTTGAGTAGTTTTTAACCAATTTTCGCCCTAATCCTAATCTATTTATTTTTCAAAAACCCCAAATGGGCATTTTTTTGTAGATTTAAGTCGTTTCGAAATGATTTTTGGTCCTAGTTCTTACCTGACTTTTTCGAAAAACATCAAACTTGCGTTTTGAGACATTTTTAGTTAAATTTCACTTATTTTGGACCAAAAAAGTAACTTTACCAAACACAACAAATTAGAAGATTTAATCAGTTTTGCCTGATTTTGTCATAAAATTGAATTTCTTCAGAAACATGAAAACTTGCATTTTTGGACGCTTTAAGTCATTTTTAACCAATTTTCGCCTTAATCTTAATTTATACTTCAAATTTGCAATTTTTTTACTTCAATCATCTTCTCTTCAAATCATCAAATAATTTTGTTTACCATGCTCTAAAATCAACCATTTTTTTTATCTGTTCAAAAAACATAAAATATTAATTATAGATCCTGATTCAATCAATTTAGCAATCAATATTTCTGATTGATGGTTTGCCTCTAAGCAAAAGCTCTGATAATCAGTTTTGGCCATTTCAGGTTGTAAGAGTCAATAAAAGAGTAGATAATAAAATTTTTGTAATAGGACGGATTTGAAAAACCAGATAATTCTGAGGTTCTTCTAACCGAATTTTTTTAAATGAATTTTCTGTTGATTTTAATGTTTAAATGTGGATATGTGATTTTCCAGCAAAGTCCTTGATTTTGAAAATTAAATATCCAACGTGTTACTTACTATTCTTACCCTAAATGTTCAATAGAAGGCAACTTTAACCGAAATGTCTTTCCTTGATCGCAATAATGTAGCAAAACGTACTGATTACTCTTTTAGAGCACGCACTCAACCTGAACATTCAAAAGAAACAAAAATCATCAATGAAAAAATTTCTAATTTTGCTAGTACAAGACTAGGAGACATAACGATATGTTTTTTTTTGAATGTATATGATATGTTTTCTTTTGATGTGAAATATAATAATTTATTTGTCGAAGAAGCGAATGTTCAGTTCCGTAATTTCATGAACATACATAATGGAATCCATTGGATGTACAATGGATATCCATTGGATATCATTGAGAATATCCATGTCCACCACTCTATGTCCACTGATTATCCATCAATTTGCTATGTGGGAAGCGATTAAAAAAAAATCTACTAGATTTTGTGAAGAGCAAGAAAAATAAAAAGTTCTAACAATATAAGGTAATGAACCTATTAAAATGTTTGTGGTGATGGTTTACTAAAAGTCAAACGTTATATTAGAAATTTGATCTGTAGAAAACTGCCAATAAGAAAATAAAAATCATTTTTCGAAACTTATTAAACTTTCGAAAAATAATAATAAAGTTTATTAAGTTCAGGAAAAAATAAGACAAATTGAAACAAATTTGGATTTTTTTTCGATTATTTCCGAAAAAAGTGATCACTATCTGATCATGGAAAATGGCTCTTTCGAATGGTTTTTCCTTAAATTCAGTAATGAAAATATTTTACAAGTTCGCTAATAGTCACTTCCTTTCTTATAATGTCATCCAGAAAGGGTTAAGAAGAACAATTTTAGATGTTTGTTGATTTAGATGATGTACTATTAAGAAACATCTCGGACTTCCATTGTCTTTATTGAGTATTTTACACGACGTTTCGAGCAGTAGAATATCTGCTCGTTTTCACTTGAAAACGCCAGGCCAACTGTCTGATCATGGAAAATTCTGGACGTGGAGAGATTCGGGAAGTCTATTACTCAGCAAACTATAGTTTTAATAAAGACGTCGTTGACTATAGGCTGAGAATGGGTGAGTCTTGTAATCCTTCATAGAAAGAACAAAGAAACTCTGGCGATCGAGGATGAAAATATCATGCAATCCGTAGATGTCACCAACCGCTGTTTGCTCAGAGCTAAGAATATTACTTTTCTTAATGCATCAAGTCATCACACTAAAACTGCTGGATTCACCTTTAACAGATCACATCTTTCCTCACTCAAACGAAAGAATAAAACTAATGATCTGATAGTCACAAAGGCCGATGAAGGTGCATGTTTGGTTGTTATGAAACGATCTAATTACATAGATAAGATCAACGAGTTCTTGGATACTAATGAGTTTGAATCTATCAATAAAGACCCAGCCATCCCTTACTTTAAACGATTGAAATCCGCCCTCGATAAAACCTTGGTAATCCTAGAATTTATAAAAACAGTTGGCCTTTTCGAATGGTTTTCGCTCGAGTAATGAAAATATTTTACAAGTTCGCTAATAGTCACCTCCTTTCTTATTAGTTGTTGTCATCCAGAAAGGGTGAAGAAGAACAAATTTAGATATCTCACGTTCTTTGGAGACATATCTTTACAATTGTCTAGGTTTTTCAAGAAATGTAATGTTTCTATAGGATTCAGAGTGGCTAATAGGCTTAAAAGCCACTCGGTTAGGTTAAAAGATCGGACTGACATATTCAGCAAATCCGTGGTGTATGAGCTTTCGTGCCAAGATTGTTCAAGTGTTTATGTGCGTCAATGAGGAAGACGGATTGAAAATAGGATTAACGAACATATTAAAGAATTCAATAAATACAAAGATTCAGAAATCACCGAATCAAAATCTGCCTTTTGCGACACACTTATTGACGAAAAACCACAATTTTACTTTCCCTGACAATGCCAAGGTTCTTCATGAATGGCCTAAGGGCAAGAAGTTGGATTCATTGAAAAAGTTAGAAATCACGAGAGCAAAGCCTCATTCTGACATCTGTGTTAACGATGTTTTCAATTTTGAACCTAATTTAATTTTTAACAATATCAAATAAATTCCCGGGTCTTGAGCGCTATCTCTATGTAATTCCGTACCATTCCATCTTGTTTATTTAGAATCGAAAGATAATTTTATAATGTGTACCTTGTTTTCGGTAAAGTTTTTGAGTTTTCCGTTGTATATTAGGTTTTATTTGTTTGTTATTTTAGGTCTGATGATGCCATAGGGCGAAACACGTGTAACTATTTTAAAATATTTTAATATTAAATGTACTGAGACCGTGACCAACATCACGCTTGGTCTTGGTTTATAATTACTAGGTCTCTTTGTGTAATATGAACGAAATCCCCAAATTGACACACTCATCTCAATCCTACGTATATACGTACAGAGACCCAGAACAAATATCAAAGATATACGGGGTGTTCATTATAAAACTTCATCTAGCTATGAAATTTTGACAGTAAAGGATGACATAATGAAAATAAATGGACTTTTGTTTTTCCATCCTTTTCTTTTGACATTTCACAGCCAACTAGATGAAGTTTTATAATGAACATCCCGTACTTGCAACAAAAAGCAAAAAGGCCGTTTGATCGAAAGCGTTCAATATAAAGAAAGTAGTGCGCCAAGAATCTGTTTTTAAGGGATGGACTTGCAATATAATTTATAGTTGCTTAATACATAAAAATGTTGCAGGGTTCCATAAGACCCACTATTGGCAGAATGCTTTCAACTTTATTTCTGTTCTATTTTGTTCATGGGCAATCTTTACCACCGTGGAATGTTGGAATTTTATCGTGGCGTAAATAATAACATGGGAAAGGCTGGACTTTAAGTGTGACACTCTATCTGTTTTCATGTGGTTGGCTGTTTACCATCTTTTAATTTGTATTTTGTGTGTGTATTTTAACTTTTAATTATTTTAATTTTAATGGTGACGGAACAAGTGTTGGATAGTTTTGTGTATAGTGGTGATTATAAACTTTTATCCCACTGGTCCATGTTAACAACGTTTAAACCTCGCATGCTCTAATAATGTTTATATTTAAGACTACGGGCAACGTACATGATGATCTCGAGGTTTGTATGCCATTCAAATAATTTAATATTAGCTCTAACGTTCTCATTATTGTCATTCAGAGCCCTGATGAAGTTTAATGTAAAATTAAATGAAATGTCGGCGAAGAGGTGGTAATACTTATTGCTGCCTTGTCCCAATCCGCCAATTTACATCCACATATATTTCTCTGGGACGCAATCATATTCATCTTATAACTAAGAAGTTAATAGATAATTGGAGGTGTAAACGGACGGTACTGTTCTCATGGCAGATAGTGCTGAGAATCTGCAAAGACTTACAGGTGTAGGATCTACAAGTACCACAAATAAACTGCAGAAAGACACAGATACTAATCATAAGCAAAAGCGACATGGGCAATCAAAAATTTACTGTAAATAGTGCAGCTCTTCCGATGGCCGATACTGTTATTATAACTCATTAAATTATCTTTGTCATCTCGTTATCTTTGAAGTATTCATTTTTTATACCTCTCTCCTTTCAGCACATGTTGAAAAGATACGATAGAAATATCAAAATCAGATTTCCAAAGCCTATTTGATTTCAATAAGTGAATGGCTTATATTATGTACTTAAATTAATAAAGACTTGAACCACTATCGAGAGGTAAGCTGCAGAACTGAAAAAGCAAAGAGGCGTTTAGCAAGATGCTTAAAATTCTATGTCATCTATTCCTAAAAGAAGAGTGAAAGTTTTGATATGCTATTTATGTATTTTTCACTCTCATTTGGAGCAAAACCATGGACTCTAACGCTTCTTGTATAAGAATAGAATCATTCGAGTCGTGGTGTATTAAGGACCAGGGGATTGAAAACGTGCCATTCAAACAGCAAAAAAAAATTTACAAAATGTTTTTGAAAATGTCCAAAGTAGGGTACTAGTACTGTTCCTAAATCGATCAGGGATCAGGCTTTCACCTCCATTCCTCCTTCCTATAAAACGCTGCAAATCCCGCTTCCAGAAGTCCCCACACCCTCCTATAAAGGAGTGTGTTTGTTATATTTCTTTCTCTCCTGAAATATAACAAACCAAACTTTTTAACTTTTTAACAGCATTACTGACAAGCAGCAATACTGACAATTTGTTTCGTGTGTGCTCGTAGTTAGTGATGCTTGATTTTAATTGATTTTAAACCTTTTTATAACTATTCATAATTTCCTTGACCATGTAGTCCAAGGGATCACAGGGACACCTCGGCGGCAATGTTGTGCCAGCCTGTTACGAAAGTGTAATGACCGATATCAAGAAACAACGTAGCACCCTGAAGAAGGCAATAAAGTATTGCCGAAAGCTTGGTAGCTGAAGAGTTTTATTCTTTTGATGCCCTGACCGATTACCCGAAAAACTTGCTTCTTTGAAGATTTTACCTAATCTTAGCTCCGCCAATGTTATTTTGCCATTAAAATGTTTACACTTTTACTATTCTTCTTTTTCTAGAATGCAACAGCAGCAATTAGCAGCACAACTCGCCCATCATGGTGACGATCAAAGAGCAGCGCTGAGCCCAGTACCCTGTTCAGACAGTGACTCTGATAACTCGTTGGGTGCTCATTCTCCCGTTGGATCCGCTAGGAGTCTTCCGCCACCTATGCTCCGCTAGAGGTAACACCCCTCCTATAATACAAGTCCCCCTACCCTATGAACTGCTGGAAATATCCCCCTCAAGAAGGATATCAGCATCAGCAAATATTTGCATTTAATTATGATTTCTCCCACTTATATTATTTAGTGTATATAAACATGAATTCCATGAAGCTCAAGTCAGTCCTACAGTCATCGAATGTTAGAAAGTACTTTGTTTTATCAGTGAAGTAAAAACATGAGTCATTGTCCTTCAACTTCTGTGATGATGGCGGCAATGATGAAAAATCGCTTAGGGACTTCAGCAAAGAAGAACCTAAAATGCTACCTGTGGATTATCTAATAAAGCACGCAAATTCTTTCGAGCGGTTGGATGCATGGGGCAATCTACCAATGGACTATAAAACAAACTTTGCACTTCAAGTGACGTTACCATGTTTTGTTCGTTATAATCGACCAGATTGGAGGACACATTTTGATGGACCCAAAGTAACATGACTCGTCACAAGGAGAGGACGTGTCGTTTTAGATCGTGCGCTGTAGTGAATAAATCGGGGAAAAGACAATCTCCCCTTTTAAGTGAAGGTGAAAAGAAAGCTAAAATTCCTAAACTAACATTGAGGAAATAGTAGTAGTAGTAGTAGTAGTAGTAGTAGTAGGAGTTGCGTATTTGGTATAACAAGAAGAAACTTAGTGCTCATCTACGTACAAATCTACATAAAAGTGAAGTCCTTAAAACCATGGACAAAACTGACAAAAGTGATAGAGTCAGGTTTTAAAACTCGAATCATTTCTTTTATGTTGCTTCCAGAACAGAAACATGTTGATAATAGTGACTTTTTTGCTGAAGTGAAAAAAATATTTTACTTCATACTCTATCATTTAGAACACTTTTACGTACTTGATCCTAATCCGGTAAATAGCTTTATTCAGGATTGGATATCGTAAAGAAATTTTACAGTATTGAGTACCGGCACATCTTCAATAAATCCATTGTATGCATGGTAACCTACCTAAACCTACCGGTACAGGATACCGTAATGAAACTATTTGTCAAGTTGGCGAATTTGTCAAAAATATATTCGCCGCGCATAAAATGATTTTTTTCCTGTTTTTTATAAGTATGAAGTAAAATGTTGTACATCATACGTCCGATAACGTGTTACAGTAGTCGTTTCGAAATTCCAGACTCGGCTGGCGCCTCGTCCGGAAACATCTTACTCCTACTGTAAAACTATATTTACCGGACTTATAACGTAAATAACTATTTTCTACAAGCGTCAAATAATGACGCATTTTACGCTTTCACTAGACAAACGAAAACCTAATCTTTTTTGAGGTTCAGAATGCGAGTTTACTTTTCCACGCGTTGCCCAGCACAGCAAGCGAAATAGTTATTTTCCTAACAAGTGCGGAATGTAATACTTTTCCGCACGCGACTGCAGACTAAGGTAGGCAAAAAAGAATACATTACAGGCTTGCACAGCTTTTCGATATTCTTCAGCAATGCCTCTACGTTCTTCATAAGTATACATCTTTTCCATGTCATAAAGAGCTGCATGTTCGGCATCAAACTGTAAATTTTTGAAGTGTTCCGCTAAATGTTCTACAGCAGACACTAAATTGTAAGCAGGTTTCTCTTGCACATATGCTTACCACATCTCATTCTGTACTGAAATGTTAGAACAATTGGCAGGTTACAAATACTTTGAGTTTAGCAATCACCAATGGTATAAGTCAGTTAGTTCGATCCAAACACCAAAATAACAAAAGTAGATTAGAAGTTTCCATTATCCCTTTTATAAACGCTGAACATAATTATGTGTTACTTTCAGTTCCGAATAAGCAATGCTGATGTGAAAAAAAAACTAATAAAAAAGCAAAAAGAAATTTATTTTATAAATACATCAGTCTGCAAACTTTTCCCATCTTTTGCGTTCCAAAATTTGGAACGCTTTTCGTTCTCTCTTTGTTCTTCCTTTGAGTCGTCTCAATATTAGTTGAGACACAGTAGAATTCAGGATTGTAAGTTGGAATTGGCTCCAGTTCCCAACTGTAGTCGGGCGGCGTCTGACAGCTTCGATGCCGTTGACGGAGTGGATTGTTCACACGGTGTCGCTCTGCCTCTCTCCAGAACTCCTCCAACTCTTTCTTTCTGCCTGTTGGTGTAGCGCAGAGAGCGGGATTATTGAGAACTGGAGCCAGTTCCCAACCGTAGTCGGGCGGCGACTGACAGCTTCGGTCCCATTGACGGAGTGGCTTGTTCAGACAGTGTCGCTCGGCCTCTCTCCAGAATTCCTCCAATTCTTCGCTTCTGGCTGTGTGGCTGCTGCACTTCATCTTGTAGAAAGAAATTAAAAAAATGACAAATTAAAGAACAAATATGAAATTAAATATAAGAAAACTTGGAACATTTTGGAAAACTGGGAACAGACATTTTATAACTTAAAGTTTTCGTTTTTCAATTCTTGCCAAAACTGTTTTTTCTTCAATAGATGTCGAATAAATTTCAACAAGTTTTTTCTTTCTTGCTTGTAGAAGCTTTAGCAAACTTTCATTTGCTCGGTTACTTCAGCTACTCTTCTATTGAGAGCAGCTATCTTCTCTTTATGTTTCTGCCACCGGAACTTTCTTTCTTCTTTCTTCTCTCTTTTATCTCTCGCCGAACGTCCACTGCTGCCCTTCAAATAGATCTTGCACTTCTTCCTGCACGTCACTTTTCGTGATGTGTTGTTTAAGTTCTTCAGGGCTTCTTCTATTTCGTCATGTTCTATGGTTATGACAGACTTGCCGCCCTCTTGCAGCACTGAAGTCGTTGGTTGGTCTTTGGGCAACTGGACTCTCGGTTGCGGCTCTTGATTTGAAGTAGATGGCAAGTTTTTATTAAACACGAAGTGCTCTTGGATGTTGACGGGACCGTCGTCAAATAATTGTTTTTGTTTTAAATAATAAGAACTTAGTTTACACGGCATTTTTGACGTTCCAAGTTTTAGGTAAATTTACTTACAGTTTTGCAGACTGTACTGAGACTGAAGGTACTCAGCCCTATATTTATTCAATATTTACGAAAAAAATTTATGTGACTATGTTATCAGGTGTGTTCAAACAGATCATTGTTAAGTAAAACCCAAGAAACTAATAGCAGACTAATAATAATTAATTTGGGGGGGGGGGGGTATGAAGCTAAATTATGTAGCTTCATACCTCCCGTAGCAGAATATTTTTCGGAACGGCTTGATATCGCTTAGTCCTCATCCGCACGGCGCACCGTTAACTTGAAACGGGTTCTTGTAAAAAGTGCGGGTACTGAAACCCATAATCGAGTGTGAAGTAAGATAAGTGTTTGATCCAGCGGCTTTTTGTGTGAAAAGCAATAATGTGGTTTGTTGTGAGTGATGTGGTGAATCCTTTTTTACTCACGGAAAAAAAGGTAATAATATTAATTAAATAAATTTATTTATTTATCGGTTAAATTAGTTATTTAGATTGTTTATAAAATTCACTTCCAAAGCTTAAGGAAAATTTTATTCAATAGTAGAAAAGTCGTAAATTAAATATGTAGTACCGCGGAAAACTATCACGTATGCTTTGTTGCTCAAAATGTTTTTAAAAGAGGATGACTTCTATTTTTTGTTTAGCTAGTATTTTATAAATTGATTTACTTATCATTTAAATTAAGGCGATAACCATGTCATTTGTTATTGCTATTAAATAGTCCACGAAATTTACTTTCAATCTTCGAAAATCACTTATTGCTAAAATACAAAATTTTACTAGCAGCTCTCAAAAATAGCAATAATTTTTGAAGAAAGAGCTCAAGAAACTGATGTTTTTTTTGGATATTCAGTAGAAGATATAATCCGGTCAAAACGGTTTCGAATGTTTGTTTTAATTGTTAACGTTACGTCCCATGGGTTGCTATGTTTTGTCTTGACTAGACGAAATGTTGACATTCCCAAAAAGGTAAGATAAGAAAAGTCGTCACATTCCATTACTTTAAGTTCATAAAATTTTGCCCTATTCTACCTAAGGGTACCGCTTATTTATTCCTCTTTATGGAGCCAATAACCGATGGTACAATTGAAGGCTAAACGATTATTCAGATGCCTACTTAAAATTCATATTCGTTGCATTTAAATTGGTTATCTTAAAGAAGAGATGTAATAAATAATAACTAACTGGTAAAAGCGACAACTATTTAAATTAATGTGAAAAAACGATGGCATGGTCACTTTGGTTTTTTAAGTTCAATGTTCTGTTTCCAGCCAGATGAAAGCAGAATGCATTTTAAATTGGCTGTCTTAAAACAAGACGTGTAATAAATATTAACTAGTAAAAGAAAAAAGTATTTAAGTGAATGTGAGATACGAAGGCCGGTTACCTTTTTCAATTTCAGTGTTCTGTTTCAAACCTGAGTAGATGCAACTAAATTTTAATCTGTGTGAGATTTCTCGACCGGATATCCAAAGCGATAAATTTAAGCCTTAATTTCTTACAAGATGCCGTCTAGACTCGAACTGCATTTGCAGTGCACAGTGTTTGCAAAACACTCGTCGATAATAACCTTATGGAAGACTTTGGCTTTATTTTAATCACCATTTGTGGCCATATTTTCTACAATTATCTTTTAATAAAGCATATTAGTTTAATTAAAAAATAATTAATCTTAGAGACAAAAATCTAAGCTAGGTTACAATTACTTAAGACTAATTTGCTTAATAATACACTATTATTTGAAATGATGTGAGTGGGAGCACAAATTTGGTTTTTAACTAAGTTTCTTCTTGAACTACCACGTATTGCAGTGCCTACATTTGATCAATGTTAGTTTAGGAATTTTCTTCTTCACAGCTTCACTCGCTACCGGAGATTGAATTTTCAGCTCTTCTCTCACGCAAGACAAATTGGGAATTTTCATCTCTTCACTCGAAAATAGTTGCGATTTGCTCACGGAGAAAAATCTAAAATGACACGATTGTTTCTTGTTCCGTGTCATGTTACACTTTTGTGTAAAACCTTAGAAAATGTAAACCAGAGGAAGTAGGATACGACGCCGGCGTCTGTTACCCGTTTGCTCCAATCTGTCAAGTGGGAAAATACCAGTGACGTAGCATTGGTATTGTAGCACATAAGAAAATATTTTATTAAAAATAATAATGGAACTAAATTACTATTTGTAACATTAGTAATATTATACGTAATATTATTAGCAAGCTATTAAATACTATTAAATAAATAGAAATAATTGTGAATTAATAGTCGTTGATAACCCTGGAATTACATCTCCTGCGCCCCTGGAAAAACTGCTCAAAAATTTAAATAAAAAAACTATCTACAAGTTACAGCATTAGAAACATATTTCCCAAAAAGCATTATGGACTGAAGTATTTACTAAATCATATTTCGAAGATTTGGATGTAAAATAACTGGTTTTAAAGTTATTTGAAATAATTTAATTGTTGCTGAAAAACGCCATTATCTGTTTACCTGTGAAACGTAACTCCAGGCTCCTTTCTATAGCCGCTGCATTTAAAACCGGAATCTGCACATCCCACCATTGTAAACAACACAATTATTTATAATATTAAAGTCCTGCAAAATGCAATTTATTGCAGAAAAACACATAGCCAACGAAATGTTTGGTTTTCGCCTTAGACATGGCGTCTCATCATTTTTGGTAACAGCTGCCCATAGAGCGGAGAATTACGCGCGTGGATTTCCTGAGTTTACATTTTCTGAGTGTAAAACTTTTATTGCATTCACTGCATTGAAACATATTCCTAGTAATTTCTTGGATTTATTTAATACAGAACTGCTACCAAGATTGGCGCACGTAATAAAGGAAAAGGGAGTTTTAATTTAAAGAAAGTTAATTTTTTTTTGCTAGAGAGGGGATACCTGTGCTGTTCACATGAGGGTTCCTTCTAGCTATGCATAGGAGGGTAGGATGCTTGTATTACAGGAGGGGCGTTACCTCTAGCGGAGCATAGATGGAGGGATACTTCTAGCGGTTTATAGGAGGGTGTGGGGACTTCTGGTAACGGGATTTGCAGCGGTTTATAGGAGGGAGGAATGGGGGTGAAAGTCTGATCCTTGATCGAGTGAGGAACGGTACTAATACCCTACTCAGAAGCAAAAAAGAAAAAACTTATTGAAATTTATTCGACATCTAATGAAGAAGAAACAATTTTCGCAAGAATTAAAAAACGAAAACTAAGTTATAAGAATTTTTTGATGTTCCAAGCTTTCTTATACATATTTAATTTCACATTTGTTCTTTAATTTCATATTTGTTCTTTAATTTTTCCATTTTTTTAATTTCTTTCTACAAGATGAAATCCAGCAACCACACACCCAGAAGGGAAGAATTCGAGGAATTCTGGAGAGAGGCCGAGCGACACCGTCTGAACAATCCACCCCGTCAACGGGACAGAAGCTGTCAGACGCCGCCCTACTACGGTTGGGAACTGGCTCCAGTTCTCAATAATCCCGCTCTCTGCGCTACGCCAACAGTAGTCAGAAGGAGAGAAGTAGCCAGAAGGAAAGAGTTGGAGGAGTTCTAAAGAGAGGCAGAGCGACACCGTTTGGCTCAGGGGATGGGTCCTCGATATGTTTTAGATTTTTTTTTTTTAAATTCCGCTTTTATCTGATTGTACATAAAAAAACCGTGATGACATAAAAAAAAACTTCACAAAATTTTTGTGGGCCAATGAAAAAACTGAAAACACAAAATTGCAATTTTCTCTGAAACTAAGAAAGTTACATTCAATTTAATTTAGGCAGATAATAGCAAGTCACAAGGCCCAAAAAAAGATTCTATACTTTGTTATCCTAAATGTTTTGTTATTAAGCTTACGGCAAAAAACTCTTTACCTAGGGGGTACTTTTAGCACGTAGCTTACTTTTAACACTAGTGCCTTAAAATGCTATTTTTAGTAGTTTATTAGCGTATTAGCTTAATTTCAAAAAATCCTATCCCAAGTTCGCAATACTTGCCGGTACTTTACAATACCTAGCTCTTCGCAATACCTGGCAATACCTAATGCAATACAGACAGTACCTGAAAATATCTCTTGCAATTGGCGATTAAAAAAATCTAGGCGCCACCTGGGGGCAAAAATGTCAAACTAGTTAGGAAGTAATCATTTTTACTTTTCTGTTTATTTTTATTTATACGTATTTTCGTCCTTGCCTCGGGAGTTCTATCCTGATATTCTTAGTTGCATAAACAAAGTTTGATTTATTTTTAAATTTCCCTGCATTTTCCGAAATTCTCTACATTTTGTTTAGTTTTCTTTACTTCATGTATCACGGTGTTTAATGATTAGTTTTGTGGTCCAAATTGTCAGGTGATTTATAAAAATGTTCAGTACAAGAAAAAAGCAGAAGAAAACTATCCATAATACAGATTGCTGCGAATTCAATTGCAATTGCCCCAAAAATACCAGCAGAAGTATTTCCAAAGAAGAGTTTGGCGTGGATGCGTTTGTGGACAGGACAAAATCCTGGATCAAAGTCTTATCAATAACAAAACCAGTTAGCAAACATTTGAGAGTTTGTTCATAAAACTTTAAGCAACATGATTACATAGAGGTATTTAGACATATTTTTCAATTAAGTGTTTTTTGTTTAACATTTTTGGGTAATAATTTTTCAGGAAAACTAGCTTCTAACTTGTTGAGACCTAAGTTTAAGGCTTTTGCGGGACCATCAAGAAATCTTCCTCCAGGGAAAGTTTGTCAGACAATGATTTCTCTATCCCAAACTTTAATAGTGTTTGTGACGGTTGCCATAAAGAACCTATGACTTTAAATTCTGAACCTAGTGAAGAAAAAAGTTGTTAAGATTGAGTGATCTAACACCTAAGGAACAATTGGTAGTAAATTCTTTGGTGGATATGAAGACATCAGTGCACCAAAAAGCACCACAGTCTAAGTTTTTGGATAAAAGTGTCCAAGTGACAAGTGGTGATTGTTTCGAAACAGCTTTCGCAAAGATGGTTCTATTCCTCTTTGTGTATATAGTTAGGTTAATTGTTGCATTAACATAGATATGATTGATTGATATAAAATAAAAAAAAGCTTGTCATAATTTTTTCTCCAATCTGTCCCAAGCAAAGAAGGATGAACTACAAATTTAAGCCCCTCAAGAAAACTCTACAAGATCTAGCTGTTGGTAGAGGCCCCCTTTAACTCTGAAGTCCCACCCACCTCAACCTTTTAGCAATCCCTACTGTGATACTACAAGTAACAAGGTAAAGGTCTAGCTGATTATCTTCAGAAATTACAATTTGCAAGTCACTGAACATTGGAATATCTATCGAGAAAGATTGAAGGCAGGCGAAGTAAATGCAACACAGTTGGACCTAAAGGTCGATACATTTGGTTTTGTCGCTCCTTGTATACCTGCTTGTCCAAAATTATTAGTATTTTGACCCAAAACTACTGTCAAAAGCAAGAGTACATATTGAGAAAATTAATTAAAAAAAAAATAGGTATATTAAAAAGTCCTTTATATACCTAGGAATTTAATTAGCAATATTGATGAAATTATTACTGTAATATGTGTAGTTGTAGTAAATTTAATGTCTCCAGTATTACAAGTTGACAAGTTTTAATTTAAAAAATACCTATGAAAAGTGTCACAAAGTACATTGGTTCCTAGACAACCAGTTCAAACTTTAATGACTTCATTTTTATAACATTTATAAAGATTATATGTTAATAAACTGGCAAGTAAAACAATCTACCTTGCACAAAGTTACTTACTTCACACTTAAAAAAAATTTCCAGAGAAATAAGGAAGATACCAGGCATTTTATTTTCAAAGGATTTATATTTAATTTCGTATTGGTAATAAGAAATTGTTCATACTTAGGTAGTGATATAATAGGTAAACAAGGACAGGTGCTACCTAATTCTCTTGGAGCAAAACCGTTAGGCCGAACATGAAAGCCCATACTTCAACCGAGGACCGAGGGGTAAACCACTGGGGCATTATGGAGTACAAAATTTAAAGCAATGGTTTACCTCTCAACTTCAACATTGCTTGACAAAATAAGAACTCAAGTTGTTATTATCCCAGGTTTCAAAATAAAACAATTAATAAAAAACCTTTTATCTATATTATTGCATTTAAATTTTAAACACACTTTGGTGACAACACATCCACTTTACTATAGTTTTTTACTATGTACCTACTTAAATAGTTTCCAGATGCACCTACTTTACAGCTGCATTTAAAGTTTAAAATTTAGTAACCTGATGCATGGATCATCAGGGCTCCAGACACCTCATGGGGTTTGCAATTCAGTAGAGCACTTATTGTCTGAAGGCACAATGGTACGGTCTTTACCACTTCACCTTCCAGTGTTGGTAGATTTCCATAATGGCCACACAAAATTAAGTATTTAAAATTTAAGATGTTTTCTCCTTCCACAATACATCTGCTGGTTACAGCCAGGCTTCTAAGTACTGGAAGACTGTAGCTAGTTTTAGGTATGCTTCAGGTTCAGCCATACCTGAATTCAAAAAAATCACAATTATAGAATAGAATCGAAAAAAGGTACACTTTGCATGGAAACTTACTTTTTCAAGCAATTTTTGCTTCACAGGAAATTATGCCCACAAAATGTTTCACAAAAAAACACTTCCAAATAATCACAGAAACCACTTTTAAACTATAAATATATTGTTGCGCAACTCAGGGTTCAATAATTCCAGTGTAACGATTTAACACGAAAACACTATTTATTTATTCCCCAAATACACACAGGTACAATTCAACTAGTAAATAACTCACTACTTAACACGTTATAGCCTTCTATTATCGCTCAGAACTTTAGCTTACTTATAGCTCGCTTAAAATAAGACTACTCTACTCTGCGCGTTCTATGCGCCTTTTATATACAATCCTAAAATTACAGAAAAACCTAGAAAGTTCTTTATAAGAATTCTTGAATAATCTCACACAAAAAAAAGGTTGTAAACAACTGCCTTCTAGATTAAACCGAGCAATAAATCACTCGTGTCAGCCATGACGCAGCGCGGATAGGTCGCGAAGCTCCACCAACCAACACGCGTTGCCCCGCCTCCCATGCGGCGTTGCTGCGAATCGTAACAATATCATTAGCACGTAATTTAAACAGTAATTTTCTAAAAACGGTGTTCACACAAGTATACCTTGAAACTAGAAGAAAAAAGTCGTTTCAATCAAAAAAACTTCTTAAAACTTAACAAACGTCACTTTTGGATTACTTCGTAAGTCGCCATATTTGTTTTCATTCGCAACGCCCCCATCGGTAATTTTAATCGCCAATACTCACAATACCTCTCACAGTCCCGACAGTACCTAAAAATACCACCGCAATACAGGCAATACTTGACAGTACCTAGGGCAATACCCTATTTTCACAATACATGTACAAAAAATAAGCAAGTGGATACCCTCTCGGTGGACAATCAACACAAACAGCCATTTTTCAATTTATTCAACAAATATTACGACACATTGAACAAGGTGAAATAGCATTAGGTATGTTTTTGGATCTTACTAAAGCATACGACTCTCTAAGCACCGAATATCTTTTAAAAAAATTAGAAAAATACGGAATTAGAAATAGAAAATATGGAACTGGATAAAGTCATATTTAGAAAACAGAAACCAACGAGTCACAATTTCCAAAAACAAAACTGAGTACAAATCTGATATTGTAGAAAATACTCTGGGTATTGCTCAAGGCAGTATCATTGACCCTGTGTTGTTTTTAATCTACCTTAATGACTTACCTTACCGAAATATATGTAGGGTACAGAGGTCAGTTTAGTTGATTACGCAGATGATACAAACCTCTTAATTGGAACTAAACATCCTCAAGATCTATATATCAAAGCAAAGGAAGTTTTCTCAAGCGCCAAATTATGGTTTGATGGAAATGGATTAATTTTGACTAACTAAGACTACTGTAGTCACTTTTGATACTCGCCAGTCCAGAAAAATGATTGCCGACATCATAAATTTAGGAACCGCATTGGTCAGTGTAGGAGTGTCAGCAAAGTTTTTGGGTCTCCAAACAGACAAATTTTTAAATTTCCAGGAATATAGGGAAATTCTGTAAAAAAAATAAACAATGCGTGTTATGCACTTCGCACACTTACTAAATATTTAGACGAAAATTCCCGACGCACACTGTACTTTGCAAATTTCGAATCTAGAATTAAATACAGAATAATGTTTTGGGATCTAACAAGAATTTAAAAAATGTTTTCCTAACTCAAAAACGAGCGGTTAGAATAATTTTTAAAATGAGCTTTCTAGAAAGCTGTAGATCCAAGTTTAAGGATAAAAGTATACTAGCGGTTCTTGGTTTGTATATATTTTAATGCCTGGTATTTCTATATAAACACAAAACTCTATTTTTAACAAATGGAGAGAATGCAAGAGCCGCTACCATAAATCTACCTGCGCATAGACTAGCCATTACAGAAAAATGTCCTTATTTCATGTGTATAAAAATTTTCAATAAACTACCGTACAACATCAAATGTATTCAACAATTCAGAAACTTCAAATCAACAGTTAAGCAGTTATTATTAAACCTAGAGCCATACAGTTTAAAGGATTATTTCAACGCTACTTAAGCGTTTTCTTTGTGTGTACTTTCCAGTACAGATTGTATTTTTAAGACACACGTATGTGCCCTATTTCCATGACGCTTTTCATTTAGTTTTAGTAATGAATTAAATGTACTAACTATTCTCTCTGAAAAAAAAATTATTATTATTACTGTGTGCCTCAACAAATATTGAGACCACTCAAAGGAAGAACAAGGAAAGAACGAAAAGCGTTCCAAATTTTGGAACGCAAAAGATGGGAAAACTTTGCAGACTGATGTACTAATAAAATAAATTTCTGTTTGCTTTTTTATTAGTTTTTTTTCACACCAGCATTGCTTATTCGGAACTGAAAGTAACACATGATTATGTTCAGCGTTTATAAAAAGGGTTTGGATTGAACTAACTGACTTATACCATTGGTGATTGCTAAACTCAAACTACTTGTAACTTGCCAATTGTTCTAACGTTTCAGTACAGATTAAGATGTGGTAGCACGACTTTTTCACATTTCTTAACTTTGACCGTCTGTCATTTGACAACGTCTGGACGTATTAGAGTCAGTCCAACTGTTTTGTCCTCTTCTTGATGTCCTCTTTCACCCCCATCGGAAGGTAAGTAGGTGCAATATTTTCGGAGATAGACCCCTTCGGAGATCGAATTTTAGGTACTTTTAGAATCGGGTTTTTGCACCATTTCTAAAAAAAACTCTTTAGAGGTTAATTTCATTCGAATTTAGTTTGTTACGTTCTTAGGGTATTGCAAACGTGCCATTCCGATAAAAAGGAGCAAAAAAAAATTTTCAAAATGTTTTTGAAAATGTCCAAAGGGGGGTATTACGACTTTTTTCAGATTTCTCGACTTTGACCGTCTGTAACTTGACAATGTCTGAACCGATTAGAGTGAATCCAACTGTTTTGTCCTCTTGTTGATGTCCTCTTTCACCTCCCATCATCATGGTGCAATATTTTCGGAGATGGACTTCTTCGGAGATCGATTTTTAGGCACTTTTAGAAGCGTTTTTGGACCATTTCTTAAAGAAAACTCTTTAGAGGTTAATTTAATTTGAATTTAGTTTGGTACATTCTTAGGGGATTGCAAACGCACTTTCCGATCAAATGCAGAAAAAAAAAATCCAAAATTTTTTTGAAAATGTCCAAAGGGGGGTATTACGACTTTTTTCAGATTTCTCAACTTTGACCGTCTGTAACTTGACAATGTCTGAACCGATTAGAGTGAATCCAACTGTTTTGTCCTCTTGTTGATGTCCTCTTTCACCTCCCACCATCATGGTGCAATATTTTCGGAGATGGACTTCTTCGGAGATCGATTTTTAGGCACTTTTAGAAGCGTTTTTGGACCATTTCTTAAAGAAAACTCTTTAGAGGTTAATTTAATTTGAATTTAGTTTGGTACATTCTTAGGGGATTGCAAACGCACTTTCCGATCAAATGCAGAAAAAAAAAATCCAAAATTTTTTTGAAAATGTCCAAAGGGGGGTATTACGACTTTTTTCAGATTTCTCGACTTTGACCGTCTGTAACTTGACAATGTCTGAACCGATTATAGTAAATCCAACTGTTTTGTCCTCTTGTTGGTGTCCTCTTTCACCTCCCATCATCATGGTGCAATATTTTCGGAGATGGACTTCTTCGGAGATCGATTTTTAGGCACTTTTAGAAGCGTTTTTGGACCATTTCTAAAAGAAAACTCTTTAGAGGTTAATTTAATTTGAATTTAGTTTGGTACATTCTTAGGGGATTGCAAACGTGCCATTCCAATCAAAAGCAGCAAAAAAAAAATTCCAAAATTTTTTTGAAAATGTCCAAAGGGGTCACGTCTTTTTTCACATTTCTCAAATTTGATCGTCTGTAACTTGAGAACGTCTGGACCGATTAGAGTGAGTCCAACTGTTTTGTCCTCTTCTTGATGTCCTCTTTCACTTCCCACCACAGAAAGTTCCGTAGATGCAATATTTTCGGAGGTAGACTCCTCGGTGATAGATTTTTGGGCACTTTTAGAACCGCGATTTTTGACCATTTTTAAAAAACCCACTTTGGAGGTTAATTTCATTTGAACTGAATTTATTACGTTCTTAGGGGATTGTAAACGTACCATTCCGATCAAAAAGGGCAAAATAGTTTTCCCAACATTTTTTTGAAAATATTGAAAAGGGAGGGGATGTTGCGACTCTTTTCTCAATTTTCATATATGACCGCCTGTAAATTGAGAACGCCTCGACTAATTGGAGTGAGTCGAACTGTGTTGTCCCTTTCTTGATGTCCTCTCCCACCGTAGGTGCAATTTTTTCGGAGATAGACCCCGAAATCGACTTGGTGGTCGACTTTTTGGCACTTTTAGAATCAGGTTTATTGACCATTAAAAAAAACACTTTTGAGGTTAATTTCATTCGAAATGAGTTTGTTACTTAGGGGATTGCAAACTTGCCATTTCGATCAAAAACAGCAAAATAATTTTCCTGACAGTTTCCGAAAATGTCCAGGGGGGGGGGGGGAATTGCGACTTTTTTCTTAATTCTCAACTTTGACCGTCTGTAACTTGCGAACGCCTCGACCGATTGGAGTGAAGCCAACTGCTTCTTCCTCTTCTTGATGTCCTCTTTCTCCTCTACTCTAAACCTGAATATCAGTTCTGTAATTAACTGTTTTATTCAATTTAAAGGGATTATTTCGCAGAACATTATCCTCCTACGTAAGCGTAAGCATATAAACTATGCAATTATCACAAACTTACATCGAAAATAATCAATGAAACAAATATTACACATCTGTTGTAGGGAATGCGCTTCTTTTCGTATGAGTTAAAAAAGACCAGCCGGTGCAGTCAGTCCATTCTTACTAGGATTTAGATCCTGCAGTTATTCTTACGTTGGCCTACATGGTTTTAAGGTATATGTCGTTTAAGAAATATAAAAATTATTGCAAGCAACGCAAAGAATGTTATACCTAGATGTGTTTCTTGTCATACTTCCAGTAGCGATGATCCATAAACTATACCTACTGAATACATCATAAGTCACGAATTACTGAGTCCCGATGAAATGTAGGTGTTACTAAATATCAATTTAGATGCGGGGCGGATGGGGATCCGTAAAACTTCACTGTCCTCTAAATGTGAAAATTGAATTGTTACTAACTAATAATAAGTAAAAACTTACAAGAAAAAGAGGAACAATAATTTTTCTAAGACGAAAAAAGGGGTAAGTACTTCAGTTTCTATAAAAACCGCTTTCTTCTCGTGAAAAAAGTCATAAAAAAAATTAAACCGCTAGGAGTATTCCGCCACCTATGCTCCGCTAGAGGTTACACCCCTCGTATAATACAAGTCCCCCTACCCTATGAACTGCTAGAAATATCCCCCTCAAGAGGGATATCAGCATCAGCAAATATTTGCATTTAATTATGATTTCTCCCACTTATATTATTTAGTGTATATAACATGAATTTCATGAAGCTCAAGTCAGTCCTATAGTCATCGAATGTTAGAAAGTACTTTTTCTAATTTTGACATATAAAGTGGCGCTTTTCAATACTGATGACAGTGACGTAACGTCCTACTTTTCGTAACTAGTTACGAAAAGTAAATTATTTCGTGACTGGTGATGAAAAGTTCGTTTCATCACCAGTTGCAAGTTTCGGTTGTGGCACACCGTTGCTACAGTTTAACGGTATTAAGTAAATACAAAGTGGTTTAAAAGTAAATATTGCAGTTTAATAATAATAACTCTCTCTCTCTAAGTAGGAATTTGTAGTCAAACTTAGAAAAATCTTGTATGAAATACCTGACGAAAAGCTTTTTTTGTGTATCTCATTCAAATTGCAGAAATTCGCTGCGCTCGTCCCGCAAATATTCGTTTACAAAATCGGACTTTTCGTAACTGGTTACATATATCCATTTATTCTTAAAAAAAAAACTACATTAACAATCACAATTCGGTACAATAATCAGCCTTAATTCAAGGAACAAAGGGCAGAGGCAGCATCCTTTGTATCAGAAGGTGCTGATATAGCCCAAAAAAATTTCAAATTTTATAATTATGTACAACACTTATATACAAAAATAGCGTGTGTAACGCTTCATAGAAAACGTATGTATTACAGTTATGTTCAAATATTTCTAATAGCAAATATATGTATATACAGTAGGTTAAAAAACGTAGTAGGTCAATCATCCAGGTGACAGAGAGGCAAAAAAAAATTCAAAATTATGTAAAACAGGTAACTCGCAGTGGGGAGAGGGCGGGAGTACCGACATGAATGTCACAACGTTCAAAAGTCAAATGCAATGGGTCAACAAAAACAGCAGATACATGAACACAAACAAAAATTATCGCAATTTACTGACCAAAGTGCTGGTCTTATTTTGGTTTTGAAGGTAAATGCACTTGAAGAAAAATGGTTGATTTTGTACTTATTAATTAAAAATGATATTTGGTAAGAAAAGGATTTTTTTATATAATTCCTTGTTATGAGGCGGTATACTCAAAAGATACTGCATCCTTATATTAAGGTTGTGAACATCTGTTCTATATGTCTTCTCCGCCTTATTCCTTGTATCAATCTTATACAACAATTTTGCACTTTCTGAATTCGACAACGGTCACTCACATTTAAGAAAGGTCCAAAAACACTATCAGCAAAATTGAAATGAGACAAAACCATTGATTCACATAACATTTTCCTGGTTTCGACAGAGAGGCAAAACCGCTGAGAATATATCTGCTTAAACATAGAGTAGGCTCTACGCAGGCTATAGTCACATGGCCCGTAAATTTCAATCTATTGTCTAGTAGGAGCCCTAAATCTTTACAATAGCTTTTAAAAGAAATTAGATCATCTCCTATTTTAATATCTAAGTTGTTCATAATGTGAGTTCTATCAGCCTCGTTACAGAACAATAAAGTCGAGGATTTACTAGGGTTTGAAGCAAAATATGTTTCCGAGATATTTCATATAAAGCTGCGAGATCCCGATTGAGTCGATCACTTGCTTCATTAATCTGATCACCAGGAAAATATTTATACAACTGCGTGTCATCAGCATACAGGTGATATTGACTAAAAGCAATGAGTAGCAAAAAGATACAAGAGGGGGCCAAAGATGCTGCCCTGTGGTACTCCAGCCGAAACCTGAAGAATCCCAGAAGCCCGACCACCTAACAAAACTCTTCGAGTTCTATCCGAAAGGAAAGAAATGACAAGGGACAATGCCCTGTCGTCAAACCCTATAAACCTAAGAATAGCTGCCATAGTTCTGTGATCAATCATGTCAAATGCCTTTGTATAGTCAAGCAGTATGAGAACAGTAGCCAAATTAGCACAACTGTAGCCTTTGCGAAATCCAGACTGTGTGGGAGGAATTATACCATACGCAGTTACATACTCGACTATTTGATGGTACATTGCCTTTTCAAGAATCTTTGAAAAAGTGGGAAGAATTGATATGGATCTTAAGTCACTCATTTCGGCTGGATTATTTTTCTTTGGTAATGGGATAACATTCGCCAATTTCCAGTTCTTTGGAAAGTACGATTTTTCGAGACAAGAGTTTAGGATGTGCGTTAAGAAGGGTAGTATAAGAGGACAGCAAAAAACTATTAAAATCACATTCAAACCATCAACTCCAAAGACCTTCGATGTAATCTGAAGGATGGCATTAGCAATGTATTCCTCGGAAACCTCATGAAAAGTAAAAATTTTATCATGGAAAGAGTTATTATTATAAAAGTTTAACAACTCTTGATCTGAAGTTCTATTGCTGTGAGATAATTGAGTAGAATAGAAATTAAGGTCATCCACATTTTGTAGGTTTTCAGGCAGTGATTTACGTTTGTTATTTAAAATGTTTAATTTTTTAAGTTCTTGCCATTTTTGCCCCACTGTAGAATTCTGACATTTATGATTTAAATAATCCCTTTTCTCATGTCTTAATGAGGACGTAGTTAAATTTCTAAGCTGCTTATAATACGTCCAATCCCCCTGACTTTTTGTTACTTTAAAGCGACGTAAAGCTTGATTTCTAAGTTGCATGAGATACTTCACATTATTCGTCACCCAAGGCAGACTACTCTTTCTCCCAGACAAGCCTTCTCTGAGGGGAGCATGTCTAGCAAATACATTCAAAATAAGGTCGTTAATAAATGATATTTTGTCATCGATATTCTCAATATAATATACTTCATCAAAAGGAGCACTCAAAATATCTGCATTGAATGCTTGTAAATCTATGCGATCAAGCTGCCTATTTCTGTCTGTACTGGTCTATACAAGCAATGTTGAGGGTAGCAAATACAAGCAAATGATCAGATATACCCAAGTCACTTGTACCCGAATCGCTGACCAAAGAGGGATCACAGCAAATCAGGTCAATCAACGTTGAACTATTTTTAGTGATTCTTGTAGGTTGAGATATTATTTGTTCGGGGCGAAAAATAGATAGTACGTTATTTAATGTCGTACGATCGTCGACAGAGCATTTTTATCGTCCAACATTTTAATGTTAAAATCACCCAGACAGACAATCTCATCACACTGAGTAAAAATTTCAGTTAATGTGCTTTCAAAGCGGTCTATAAAATTCCTACAACTAGAGCCGGGAGGCCTATATATGATTTCCACTGCAATGCTTCTATCCGGGCACTCGACCCTGACCCATACATGTTCAATGATGTCAGTGCGCTCGCTAATAATTAATTTAAATGTTAATTTATTTTTTAAATAAATCCCGACTCCCCCACCGCGCCCCTTTCTATCCTGCCTAACAAAATTATAATCTTTTATATTTATTACCTCAGATGCAATTGCAGAGCTGAGCCAAGTCTCTGATATTCCAAATAAAGAATAATCGTGAGTGATAACATGATCCTTTAGTATGTCAAAATTATTGACCTACCATTCATTGACATGTGATGACACTGACCCTACATTCATGTGCGCACACGCTACATAAGAACATATACCTAGTACAAATAATGCTAAAATGGACCAAAAGAACAAATGCTGCTTCTAAAAAACAATGGGCCACTTTATGCGCCTTAACAATATATCCACAAATACAATTTAATACCCGAAACAGAGAACAAAAAAAAACATATTTCCGTTTAATAATGAGGCATTAACTATTAATTAACAGATAATTTATGCAAATTATAGTGATCACCTTAAAAGATATTTTCCTTGGGCACTACAAAGCGAAAAGAAAAGAAGAGAAAACATCCAATTGCTATTTCCAAAAAATGAATAAAGCAGAATAACTAATAATAAAATAAATTTAAAAAAATAGAAAACCTTTCGAATAGGCGAAAAGTACCCCTTTGAAGAGAGAACAGGTGTAACTTAGTTTTGTCGTCTGTGCTTAAGTGCTGATATCACTCAATTGGTTGACACGAGTAACAATATCATTGATTTTCACGTACACCACACCATAAAGACACCAATAATTCTTGTAAGAAAACTTTCTCACTGCAGCATCCAAGCGTTTTAAACGAAACTTAGTCAGATCTTCCTTTATGCTTATACCAGAGTCCTTGAGATGTTTACGACTTTTTAGCACAGCTGTACATTCAACATCACAATTAAATGTTACATAAATAGCTATTATGAATTAGCATCTTTCGGTTATTCCCTAGTTTTGTGAGCTTACGCTATTACGTCTCTACAGAAGCTTCTAATGTGAGACAAGGAGTTTTAGTTTCATTAAAAGAATCAAACAAGTCTTTCTCCACTGGATCATCCATATGGATGTGTCGCAATCATTAGCATAACTTCGCAACGCTTCCACATAATCCCATTTCGTATGCAGCTGCAGCTCCCGGAATCCGGATAATTGTTTTCCGGCCAGCATCACTCTAATAGATCCCTTTATCTCTTAGCACAAAAGAGAGTTAGCTTAGAACTTACTCTGCAAACGTTTTAGCCCAATTTATTACTTTCTTACGTGATGCATTCACGGACTACGTTTTGTACGTCCATTTCCTCAGCCTTAACCTAGCATTTACGAGTGGGAGCATGGAAAAAAGCAGGATTAGGCGGGGGCTGAAAAACGAGCTAAAAGGAAAGAAAGTAACGTTACAAGTTAAAATCGGGAAAAACGCTTTAGTGTTCCTCGCAAAATAAATAACAGCAGTCGGGACGTTGATAACAAAAAGCGCCGCAACTTTGGAAGCTTTAAATAAATGGCGTCCAACTTGTATTGCTGTCATGTTCTCTTCTACTGCAAGGCAGTAATTTATTACTGCGCCCTGGAAGCAGGAACTTTGCTTCATGTTTATATGAACTTAC
This sequence comes from Taphrorychus bicolor, assembly GCA_951812265.1. Taxonomy (NCBI): domain Eukaryota; kingdom Metazoa; phylum Arthropoda; class Insecta; order Coleoptera; family Curculionidae; genus Taphrorychus; species Taphrorychus bicolor. The sequence goes on from OX638298.1 coordinate 32,416,644, forward strand.
AACAGGGGCTTTAGAACTCCCTTTGACATGTTACAAGTTAAGGTTATCGGTAACGTATCGGAGATGAAGTTTGTTCATTAAGGCTCATTGAGTTTTTTAAAAACTGGAAAAACGATCGATAAGTAGCAATTAAGACACTAGAGTAAAGACGTCGAAAAGGCATCCAGAGTGACGTACGCTTTCACGTTTGGCCTTTCCAAGTTGGCTCATTTGCGCCTTTTGTTTTCCGTCCGCTTTCAAAATGGAAAGTGCTTTTGTTTTTATTGTCGAATCGATCCGTATATTAATGGAAAAGCCCTGCCTATGACTCGGACGACTTGTGGTTTTTATTTGGAAAGTAGTTCTTTGGCGAAATTTTTTAGTCATCAATGTTGACAAAACATTGCGATTATGTAGGATCATGCTGTAGTTATAAAAATCTGGTTACTATCAGAAACTTGTACAAACAATAAACAACTTTTCAAAGCTTCCAAAATTACCATTATTTTTTCTTTCTTCCCTTTTCTCAATTTCCAAACTTGACCGCCTGAAGATTTAGAACGTGTAGACTGATTAGAGTGAATCAAATACTGTTTTGTTCTTCTCTTTACGCAGATCATTGAGCACCCATGTATGAACTGTTTCCTACAAAAAAAACACTAATAACCTCGAAACCCGAAACACTACTCACAGCCACAGCCCCGTCACTGCAACAGTTCTCCTGGATACATAAAGAATTGTAGCTGGGAAAGTTTCTTCATAAGGTTTTGCACATTTACACTAACTAGTTTTAGTTTTACTGCATATTTAGCGACCCCCTCTCTTCCATCGCGGACGTGTCTCTCTCCCTTCCTGCCCACGATTACTGTCCTTAGTGCTCTTTCGGTCCGGTCCTAGAAAAAACCTGAACTTTTTCACCGCCACGTCCCTAGGCCGTGTGGAACTCTTTTGTAACTCCCCAAGAAGGGATAGGTCGGCCCCGATCTTATCCGTCCGATGGTATCCCTTTTTATGTGTCCAACCATGATTTCCTAGTAGCTGCAGGAAAAAAATTCTCTATATCACCCCACAAATCTTCACTGTTACAGCCCCAAATAAATTGCTTTTCAGACTTCTTCTTGCTTAGATCAACTTCGTAGATCGGGACGGCAAAGAAGTGTTTCACATATGTGAAACACTTGTTGCCGTATCAATATCAAATAAAAAAAATGTAATGGGAATCATGTGGAACAAACTTAAAGCGGTACATTTTGCTGATTTTCTATGGAAGTAAAGAGGGTAGCGAGAGCAAATATTTGGATGTCGTCCAAAAACGCCATTCGACAACCATGAGAATTGCCATTCGTCAATTAGTCGTACGGCGGCTCTCAACCAGTTTTTATCGATTGAAAATCGGAATATTGGAGAAAATCTTTCTTTCTAGATCTAGACACGTGGAAGACACCACTCATCTCTTCGTTGCTACTCATTTCAACTTGAAAGTATAAACCGCCACGTGGGATTCAGTCGATTTGCAGTAGTATTTCAACTTCCCTTACGTTTACGTAGTTAGTATTAGTTTTGTGTGGGTCAATTTTTGACTTCATAAGATATATTACGTATACTAATATATGCGAACAGAAATAAATGAATACATATTGTTAAACGCGTGGGAAACCTATTTTTGACCAGTGTACGCAAATTGAAACTCATCATACGTTTCTTTGCGTTTTGTCACTTCGGCAACGTTGCAAATATTTGAACGTCAGCCTACCTGATTGTGGCCCTTTAGGACAGAACTGTATAGCCTTTTTGGGTGGCCACTGCGAAGGTATTCCCGTCCTTTTTTTTCCTCTCGATAAGAATTTAAGAACGGCAATTGTCTCGCGGCGGTCAATACCGGCCATCCGAAAACACGTTATATATATAATAATGTTTTCCGAGGTATCGTATATCGTATGTAATATCAAATTGTTTTCATTTGGGGGTGTAAATAATTAGGGGTGTAATAATGCATCAGTGACTTCCTTTATGCACTTGCTAACTGTGGACTGGCACACATCGATGTATTTATTACCCCCTATGTCATTTTGGTAACTACCACTGCCAAAAAACTTGAGCAATTAAGACCTATAAGTAATAATTAAGAATGAAATAGTCTGAAAACAGTATAATTATTAATAATATTTCTCATTCGACACAAATATCTGGAGCTATGAAAAGAGTGAAGGCAAAAAAGTTGGGGCGTTTTATTTATGTGTATAGGTACTTCTAACCCATACTCCATAAAACAGCGATTCTCTGCAGCTTCAGAGTTATGGATCGAATAGTAGGTAGTATATATCTTTGTCAAAACATCTGTGGGCCGTTGTGCTGGACGCATGTACGGCACTAAAAGTTCAACTAAATATCGCACAAGATCATTTGATAACCGAAAGAGATTTATAAACTCTCTTTCGGTTAATAGAACAAATGGGTCCCTCGGGTTATGCAAGTATGCAAGTATGGCAAGTACATGAAGTAAGTTCTCCATAATATGTTATTCACAGCCAACACAATTTGTAGAATAAGCACACAAACACTAGTTCCGGTGGTAGTTCACTGTCAATATTAATTCATAAGTAATAAATTAATCAAATGACAATGAATTCCTATCAAACGTCAACCAAAATTTAACTCTTATAACACTAAACGCAAAATAAAGGTATTGGGCAAAATACAAATTGTGAGATTTCCACCGCTCGCAGCAACTCGAACGAAAATCTACGCATACCAGAAGTTGCGATTGCTCAAAAATCGGAATTAGCTCTTATTCGCAAATTTACGAGTAATTTTTATACGTTTTTAAAATTGCATAAGGTCAAAAATAGACCCCGTGGTCACTCGGCCAGTTTTCGGAATATTTTTGGATGAGGGAGGTTGAACCCCATTTCGGTACTGCGCAGCAGGAGGTAAGTCACGTAGGTCATCTTTCTGGTTGAGGGGTTTTTCTTTTCCTTCCACTGAGCCTTTTTGTATTCCCTTTCCATCATAGTTGGGGCATGTAAGTAAAGCATTTGTTAACCTATACTCCGATCCAGGGCCACATAAGCCACTGTACTACGTGTCAAAAAAGTTAACGTAAGAGCTGAGAGCAGCCACGCGGCGTGGGATCCCTCATGGTACGAGGTAATTATTCATTGATTTGTATTATTTAAAGTTTTACGATTTTTTTTAAAGTTTTTATTTGATGGTGTTTTCCACTCCAATAGGGGGCTATTATGAGGCTAATTGGATTTAATTCAATTAATGAGTAACACTTTATTAGTTAACTTATTAATGTAATGGTTTCACGAAACATAAATTAAAATGAAAAACAAACTAGGTCAAGGAGCATCTTAGTAAATAAGGTCCTTCTTAGGGTATTGTTAAGGGGCTGAGCGCCACCACTATTGTTACCAGGGGCTGACAGCCACCTTGGTACAACTTGGTGACAACCACAGAAACACTATTGTTTCTGAGGGGTGAAAACTACCGCCTTATTGTTTCTAAGGGGCAAACAGCTACCACTATCATGGTTGAAGGGCCAATAACCACCATTATAATTTTTGAAGAGCCAATGCCACTAGCCACCACCTCTTGCGATGTTTTGGACTTAAGGCGCCTAGGCTTTTAGGCTGTGCGACCAATTTCAATAACGTCATGTCAAGATAAGTAGTAGTATTTAACATGGCAATAGTGGTAGCGTCCCCTTATATGTATAGATCTGGCAAGTCGCAGGACTAGGACACACAAAAAACTCCCTTGTAGTTGAAGACCCTTGTAGTAAAAAGACCAACGTTTCGACCTTCAATCGACATCTTCTTCAGAGCAAAAATATATTTATACAACATATTTAAACAACACCCTAATCACAAAGAAGGCCAAAGAAACCATTACATTTCACAAAACTAACAATAACATGATTCTTTTCTGCATAAATAAAGTTTTTTCCATTTTACATTAACGGAATAAAAAAAGAACTATAAAAAAACTGTTTCTACATGTAGTTAAACAATTTAAATTACGTTACTCACTTCGTTTATAACAACAAGAAATGATGTCAAAAAGATGGTTATTACTGTGATGCTGGTAGAAATCACTATACAACTTCATCATACACAACAGATACTCAGATCCACTCAAAAGACGAAAACCCGACATAAAAGGCGTTACGGCATATAAGACGGCATAGTAGGTACTATGCCGTCTACAGGTGCACACGTGTGTCGTTTTGTGAAAACTATCATCATTTGCATTGTGCACAAGTTAAAGACCAATATTACAAAGCCGTAAATGAATGTGTTAATTTATATTGGTTCTGTCATGAGTGTGCTGAAATAGCAGAAAAGAAATTAGATATTGCAAAAGGACTTCATAAGTTGGAAAAGATAGCCGAAGAATATAAAAATACCTCCAAAAAAATTCTTCGGCATTTGGAAAATGAGATAGATACCCAACCAAAACAAACACCATGGAAAGAAATTGTGAGAAGAGTTAAACCACCGCCGTTAGTAATACGTCCGAAAGATATAGGCCAAGATAGCAAATCCACAAAAAATGCCGTTTAACAAAAGATAAAGCCATCCGAGCTATCTGTAAACATAAACAGAATAAGGAAAATAGGCCAAGGTGGCGTTGTTATTGAATGGCTTGATGAGGAATCTCGAAAAGAACTTCAAAATGTAGTAGTTAATGAGGTTTGGGAGCAATGCGATATTGATATTCCGAAAACAATAAATCCAAAAATTGTGGTAGTAGCGGTTCAGCCGCAATATTTTGATGATGATTCTAAAGATGATTCTAAATTCATTGAAATCATTAAAAAAACTTCAAAATTTGGACAATGTTGAAAATAGTGAAGAAATATATTCCGTTTAATGAAAGGTTGCAAAATGTAATAATAGAAGTATCGCCCTTGACTTTTAAGTGTTTATGAAATTAAAAAGACTGTACATTGAATGGGAAAGTTTTGCTGTTTATGAATATATAGGAGTACTCAGGTGCTATAAGTGTTGGAGATATGGTCATAAAGCAGCCAATTGCCGTGAGGAAAGACTGTATGCCCTAAATGTAACAAGTGTCACAACAGTTCGAAATGTCTCTCTACCACGAATGAATCTAAAAACTGTAAGTATTCACATGATATTCTGAAAATAAAAGATACTCAATTTAATCGTAAAGTGTTCGATAAAACATGTGTAAGTTACCAGCAAGCTTTGAGCAGGGAACGTTTAATTATTAAACATGAATAGCAACGAATAAACCCGTTTCCCCTAAAATTAAAAATTCGTTAGTATACTCTAATTTCTTAGTTATATTGCATAATAATATGCAGGGACTAACATCTCATTTTGAGGAGTTCAGTAATTTACCTACGGATCCCCAAACGCCTCTTCTTCGTTTATATATTTTTAATTATTTAGAGGAAAAACTAGATGGAGATAATCTTCAAGATGAAAAAGTTGTAGTTATGGGGGATCTTAATATACATTGGTTGAACTGTTGTAGTGACACAGATAAATTAAAACGTGTTATTCAGGGGGCTGGGTGTACCCAAAAAGTAACTAGTGCTATACGAATTACTAATATTTCATCTACCCTGATAGATTACATAATAACGAATGATTTTAAGAGTATACGTGGTTACCAATTTGTCGATCAATCCATCTGCATACCAGTTTCAGGGTCTACTCCTCATCAGTACAGCTTTGGTTGGTCGACAAATTGGAAACCTCGATTCAGTGGTTTAAAACCGGAAAGGTACAGAGTACCGGTGAGATGTTGTACAGAGCAGAAGCAGGCGACATCCACCAGCATATTTTAGATCAAATACTGCATGGTAGATGGCTCACAGTTCGAGAAGCAGCCCATATTGCTCTGTACCTCGCTGGTTATCGGAACCAGAACGCAGTGAAAAGAGTATACGTGGTTACCAATTTGTCGATCAACTCCCCAATGTGGGCTGCTTCTCGAACTGAGAGCCATCTGCCACGCAGTATTTGAGCTAAAATACGCTTGTGGATGTCGCCGCAACCGCTGGTCGATGGTGACGCTCTGTGCAATATCTCAACAAATGATTTTAATGCGGAAGAAGTAACAAGGGACTTTCCAATGATTAGTGTCATGAAATTGCCAAATTGTTTTGTCAGGACAACATAATATTAGACCAGACTAACGTGTATAATCGAAATATGACTGAGGACATTATTTCAAACATTCTAAATGCCCTGATCGAAATAAATTGGAACTACACTCTAGTACGAATGTAAATGTACTCTGTAAAGAATTTATGACTAACATTCAGACAGCTATAGACCAGCTATAGTTTGTACCATTGAAGAGAATAATGCCCAAAAAATATCCCTGGATAGGTGGTGACATTAATAGAGCTCAGAAAGATAAGGACGAAGCATACAAAAGGTTTCATCCGACAAGACAAGGAGAAGACTGGGAACAGTACCGCCAATAACGTAAGCGGGTGGTATCCATGATACGTAAGGCAAAATCCGCTTTCTATGAACGAAATATTAATAAAAATTCTGGCGATTCAAAAAGAATGTGGAGAACAATAAAAATTATGATTGGTTCTAATCGAACAACAGATTTCAGAAATATCAACTTTGATTCAAATGCATGGTTGTCGGCACAAAATCACACTGTAAAAAAAATTATGTCTAGGAAAACATCTCAAAATTAATAATACCTCAATAGACTTTGTAACTGAGATTATTTTTTTACCCAAATATTGGCCGTCCATTTTGATCCTGAGTTGAAGTTTTCTGTTCATATTGATTACCATTTATCTATGTAAAAAATTGCAAAAAAATTGGATTTTTCAAACGCTTCCTTTCAAACCTCATGCTTGTCCCAGTAGCCTAAGATACTAATCTATGAGACTATTATATACCGAAGAAAATTTGGACAGGCTTCAAGTGCAGCAAGCTAAATAAAGATTCTACTTATGTATTTATTTTTATTTATTATGTTGAAGAGATGATAGTTTTATTAAACGAAGATACTTTGTATAAAAGATGACTTCTGACCCCACACAGCGCTACCAGAGGTATGCGAGTGAGGCAATGAAACGCTTGGTGGAGGGTAACTTCTTGGGCGAGTGGCGGGGAAGAGCGCTTAAGCGTCATAACTGTGTTTTTCCGAAACTATATGCTCCTAGAAAGACTCATAAACTAAGTCTGGCTATGAGACCTGTGGTGAGCTGCATCAATGCTCCAACTTACAATCTGGCCAAACTAGTGCACACTGTTCTTTATCTCGTCGGCACAACTTGTACGTTTAACGAGAGATTCGGCTCCAGCCAGATCATATCTTGGTGTCCCTTGATGTTGTCTCTCTTTTTACGAAAATTCCTAAATTTTTGGTAATAGAAATAATAAAAAGAAAATGGTCTTACAATTCCACGTATACCACAACCGAAAAGAATTTCCTCTGCCAAATAATTTAATTTTTGTTCGAAAACAGCTATTTTAAATTTGATGGGGAATTTTATAAACAGCTGGACGGTTCAGCTATGCGGGCAACCCTGCTAGCACAGTACTGGCTAACCTATCAATGGACGATCTGATCAGTCAGACACTTATTAAGTTACCGTTTAAGTTGTCCTTCAGAAAGCTGTATGTTGATGACACGTTGTTGTCTTATCTCCATGACCGAGGGGAGATACTTGACATATTCAATCGGTACCACGTTAAACTGAAATTTGCCATAGAACTGAAGGAGAACAACCAGATTTCCTTTTGCCGTCAAGCTGATGGTAGTTTGCTGACTAATTGGACCTGAATCCTACAGCTTCGAGTAGAGTGGTTAACTTTCTTTTTAACCACCTTACTTGGGTGGTTAGAACTACGCCTAAAAAAGTGGCAGTTATATAAAGCTTAATTTATAGATCAATTATGTTGAGCTCGCCTGAATACCACAGGGCTAACTTGTCAGTCATAAGAAATATTCTTAGAAACATAATTATCCCCGAGCTCTGGTTAGTCGTCTTATTGCTGGATATAGACCAGTGCACATACGGCAAAATGACAACAATTTTGGGGGTTAAAAATTGATTTTTCTACTTTAATATAAGTTAGTTCATCGTGCTAGCTATGAATATATTTTGTTATGTTTATAACAATGGCGGTCGAGGCTCTGACAGTTAAGCATTGTTAATGTATGACTAATTGCATATGAAACATAGACATAGACGTATAACAAATGTCTATTTTATACCACTCATACTTTTCATAAACAAAAGTAATTTAATGAGACTTTCAAAAAAAGTTCCGCTTAGTACTGTTTTCTGTCCTAAATATTTACACTTGTGCATTTGATGGCTCCTAGTATTATGAATTATAGGAACTCAAATGAACTCATTGTGACTGTCATGGACACTAGGCCATTTTTCCACAGCTAGACGGAGTGGACCAAGTCACTTGGAAGTAAATAGTAGAAAAGTGGATCTGGTTTTAGTGTTAAAAAGAGAAAACTTTTATAATTAAAACGTCATTACACAAACAAAAAGACAGTGTTACGCGAATAAAATCACGGAGACTGAAGTACAAATTCCAGTTCAAGATATTTTGAACCATACAATACGAAGACTTGCTCATGTGCAGCAGGATGTACTTCTCTTACACCAGTGCTGGACATTCCATTTGCAAACAATGTTTTGTCCACAATTCATTGTATGGAGACACTATCATAATTCTATATAGTTCCATTGCAAATGGCAGAGGTCACAACGAATGGGATACGGACTTTCTGGCAAAACCCAAGTCCTTCTTCATCGAAATATAACCGCGTCATTCGCCTGCATATTGAGGAGGAGACAAATGAATCAGTAAAATTCCACTACGAAGCAATAGGGGAATAAATAGCAAGTTTGCAGGCTACTGAGGTCACTCTTGGGGATAAATCTTACACATTTGAACACCATGCTGTGTGCACAATGATGGACGGAAAGACATGCAACGTACTCATAGACACTTCGTCATCACAAGCGTGTGTGTGTGCAAGGCAACATCCAAGGATCTTAACAACCTTGACTTACTTTTGCAGAAACAATATGTTACGAGAAGTTCATTTAAGTTTGAGATTCTGTACTGCTCCCATACCTTAGATGTTACGAGTACTTGTTACATATCTTATATAAACTACAAATACGGCAATGGCAAGCGAGGAGCACAGAAGCCAAAGAAAATATAAAAAAGAGAAAAGAAAAAATAACCACTAAGTTTTACCAGAAAATGGGCTTAGCGGTAGACCAACCCAAGCAGGGTGGGGGTAACTCAAACGATGGGAATACGGCAAGAAAATGTTTTGCCGAGCCTACAAAATCTGGGGCTATCACAGGCTTAGATTCTGAAATTATAGAAAAATTTGACAACATCCTGATTGTTTTATCATGTGGATTTATGTTAGTTTTAAAAACTACTCCATCGACACAGCAAAAATGTGCTTAGAACGTTACAACTGGTACAAAATGCGTGTATCTGTGCACAAACTATTGATCATGCTGCAGACATAATAAAGGAACTACTTTTGCCTGTAGGGTTATTTTCGGAAGATGTGCTGGAAACTAGTCAAAAAGAATATAAAAGTTTGCTACTTTTTCCTGCTAGAAAAACTTCCAGAATCCACCCTAATATAGACATTGTGCACTGGATGCTAATAGCTTCTGATTCAAGGAGGAGCCATAACAAAAAAAACCTCTTCCTAAAGAGGTACCGGAAATGTTGAACGTACCCGGGCCCTTGTAGGAACGATCGAAGAAAAGGATGATAATGACGAAGAATCAATAGATGATCAGGACAGTCAATCATAGTAATTAACTACTTACCTGTTAACAACATAATTGATGTTTGATTGATAATGGATATGTTCTTGAAGTAAAATATACTAAATTTCATTTTCAATACTGTTTTATTTCTGGCGTTAAATACCTTTTAAGTAGGTAGGTACTTAGAAATCTTCGCAAGCCTCAATCTACAGGTCAGAACCATGTCTAATCATAAATGCACATATTATTTTACATATTTAATTTTTTGACCCCCTAAAGTGGTAATTTTGCCTTATGTGCAGTGATTGGAGGACACAACTCGAGACATCCCTTCGAAATTTTTTCATTACATCCAGGAACTCTCTGAAAGCATACAGCAACATATCCTAAATAAATTTCCTAATTTTAAGTTAGGCTTTTATCAGATTAAAATCATTAAAGATCCTACGCCACATAATCTTGGTTCCTCATTGGTTTATAAGGTACCTTGCGCTGATTGTGATAAACGTTATATTGGTATGACAGGCCAATATTTTAAAAAAGAATTTACCAACATCAGTACGACTATAAAGAGCGCAATCGTGATAAGAATGAAAAGACAGCCGTGGCACTACACCATTTCTGGAAAAAATCATAATTTCGATTTTAACAACGTGAAGATATTAGACCACAAGAATCACTATTTCAAAAGTGACTATTTTAAAATATTGGCGAAATGATTCACATTACCCTTAATAATACATTGAATAATAGAGCAGATAAAGTCTGAATAATAATCTTGTGGAATTTCGTCATAATTTTCCATTCTCACTGACCCATGTGTACTGAATGAAATAGCAAAATTACCTCATAAACATACGTCGCGTACCACCTGCCACTTAACAATGCCGAAAAAAATGTCTGACATTGATTCATTATCAGTCTGACACATTGTTTTATTATCGTTTAAAATGAAAACTCGATTTTCTGAACGGGAACAGAACTTTATTTTAAATTTGATTGATTATTTTACGAAAGAGAAATATGCAGGAAGACCCCTTTTACCTCTGGCTAATCTACAAAGACATCGATACTATCTGTTTTTAAACCGACTTGCACAAAACAACGGAGCCTGAGATCCACCAAAGCCCAGAGGGATCATTTATCAGTACCCGGAGTTTACAAGATTCGATGGATTAGGAAATAAGGGAACACAAAAGGAACTGCAAACTGGGACAAACACAAAAATCAGCAGTAGCAGAGCAAGCTCTTTTTCTAAAAGCGCGATATTTTTTTTAACCAGGTATTTATGCAGAAAAGAATCATGACTTAAATTGTTAGTTTTGTGAAATGTTTGGCCTTCCTTGTGATTAGTATGTTGTTTAAATATATTTTAGCCCTGAAGAAGACGTCGATTGAACGTCGAAACGGTGGCCTATTTTCAAACTATAGGTAAGTTTTTTTGTTTGTCCTAGTCCTTCGAGTTGCCAGATCTATAGTAGTATTTAAGTTAACCTTTTCTTTATTGTTACGCTTGGTGATCACCACTAGGGAAAAATATATTCCAAAAATTGTGATAGCAGAATTAAGTGAGAACTTTCACTAGAAGTACAATCATCATATTGTACAACATTGATTTCTTTCTTTGATATTACAGGTCATTAAATTAAACTTGTTTTGTCTTATTTTTGTTTGCAAGTACTGTGGGTATTTTAAGAGAGGCTAAAGGGAACTGCTCAGCTACCTAACAGCGTAGGCTTTTTCCAATTTAATTGATTAAAATTGGTGACGCCGCGAGCTCAATTTACCTGCCGGTTTTGTAGCACTTTTAGTTCATAACCTGATAGTTTCCGAGGGCCTATAAAATACACAAAATATTTAGGTGCTTTTAGAATGTGCTTTAGAGATATTTAGAAAAAAGTCCACTTATGGGACTAATTTCATTCTTATTATGTTTGCTACGTTCGCAGGATATTCAAATTACCTCATTCCGATCAAAAAACCGTAAAAAAATGACCACCATTTTTTCGAAATTGATCAAAAGGAGGAGTTTTCTCTAATTTCTCGATTTCTAAAATTAACCGGCTCTAACTGTAGAACTACTGAATCGATTAGAACGAATCCAAGTGGTTTTTGCTCTTCTCGACGAAAGTCCCATATGAAAGTTAAAAGAAAGTTAATATCTGCGAAATATGTTAGTGAACGAAATTTTTAGCTTTTTCGCAGGAAACTCTAGTTTAAAATATGCAAAAAAGCAATATTTACTAATTGGAAATTGAAAACTTATCTGCTTTCAATATTTCCAAAAATATTGCAGCGTTTAAGAAGGAAACAAACAGAAACAACTACTCCGAGGGCTAATACCCCTACCGGCATTGAATTACACTGTTTGTTTCAAGCTCATTTTATAAAGCAAAAAAAAAAAAAAAAAAAAAAAAAAAAAAATAGAAAAATGAATTAATAAAGTAATAAAAAATCAATGCTAAAAAGCCAAAAAATATTAAGCTTTTTGCAAAGAATATATAACCAGAGTTTAATTAAGATATGCGAAAATGCACATGTATAATTACAATTTGGAAATTTGAAAACTTGTCTGCTTTCGGCATTTCCAAAACCTTGTAGTTATACATAAAGAAGGAAACAAATAGAAACAACTACTTCGAGGGCTAATACCCCTACCGACATTGAATTGTACTATTTGTTTCAAAGCGTAAAGATTATAGAAAACATACATAAAAGCAAAGATGAAATACAAGAAAGTGCTCTAGAATAAAACCAAAAAAATAATAATATAGTAATAATAAATTATAGCTCGATTAAAATAATAATAATAATAAATTATGTAATAATTTATTAACTTTATTTATTATTATATATAATAATAAATAAATGTGTTCGCGTCTTTTTCGGTCATCTCCTAGAGGATGCTGAAGACGGAGGTTGAGGTTTGTCGCCTCTAGAAAGTAATTACGCAATTACTCCGTCCAAAAGAGAGTAGTAAGTAATTTTGGTTAACATATACATTTAGTAACTTTGACCCACATTTCAAAAAGAAACTTTAGTTTAACTTTTATGTTATTATTTTTTTGGTTTTATTCTAGAGCACTTTCTTGTATTTCATCTTTGCTTTTATGTATGTTTTCTATAATCTTTACGCTTTGAAACAAATAGTATAATTCAATGTCGGTAGGGGTATTAGCCCTCGAAGTAGTTGTTTCTATTTGTTTCCTTCTTTATGTATAACTACAAGGTTTTGGAAATGCCGAAAGCAGACAAGTTTTCAAATTTCCAAATTGTAATTATACATGTGCATTTTCGCATATCTTAATTAAACTCTGGTTATATATTCTTTGCAAAAAGCTTAATATTTTTTGGCTTTTTAGCATTGATTTTTTATTACTTTATTAATTCATTTTACTATATTTTTTTTTTTTTTTTTTTTTTTTTTTTTTTTTTTTTTTTTTTTTTTTTTTTTTTTTTTTTTTTTTTTTTTTTTTTTTTGCTTTATAAAATGAGCTTGAAACAAACAGTGTAATTCAATGCCGGTAGGGGTATTAGCCCTCGGAGTAGTTGTTTCTGTTTGTTTCCTTCTTAAACGCTGCAATATTTTTGGAAATATTGAAAGCAGATAAGTTTTCAATTTCCAATTAGTAAATATTGCTTTTTTGCATATTTTAAAATGAAAGTCCCATATGTTCAATAGTTTAGGGGTTAGACCTTTCGGCAGGCAATTTTTAGCCAATTTTATAATAAACATTTTTGTCATTTTTAAAACACCCATTTATGACACTAACTCCACTTCCTGTATTGAGTTTATCACGTTCATAGGAGAGTAAAATTATCAAATTTCTAATAAAAACATTTGTGGACAAAACGTCCTGAAGAAATTCCATTGGATCACGTCTTCAAAGGCCGCAAATCACTTGGAATGAAACACTATATTATTTGTATGGCCCTATTTATATTGTTACGATTCGCAGCAACGCCGCTTGGGAGGCGGGGCAACGCATGGGAGCGTGTTGGTTGGTGGAGCTTCGCGACCTATCCGCGCTGCGTCATGGCTGACACGAGTGATTTATTGCTCGGCTGGCTTAATCTAGAAGGCAGTTGTTTACAACCGTTTTTTTATGTGAGATTATTCAAGAATTCTTATAAGAACTTTCTAGGTTTTTCTGTAATTTTAGGATTGTATATAAAGGCCCATAGAGCGGCGGTTAAAAGTAGTCGTATTTTAATCGAGCTATAAGTAAGCTAAAGTTACGAAGCGATAATAGAAGGCTATAAAGTGTTAAGTAATGAGTTATTTAGTAGTCGTGTGTAATTGTGGAAATAAATAAATAGTGTTTTCGTGTTAAATCGTTACACTGGAATTATCGAACCCTGAGTTCGCAACAATATAATAATGCAAATTAAAACTTTTTATTAAAAATGTACTATAAAATTGGGGCCAGATACGGTTAAAAAATTAACAGAAACTCGTAAAAAAAGTTAATTGGACATTTTTGGTCAAATTCAGGTTAAGATTAGAGCAAAAATTGTTAAAAAAAATTACAAAAAGCATCTAAAAATGCAAGTTTGATGACATTGGAGAAAATTTAAATTACGATTACGTCGAAAATGACTCGAGTCGTTTGCAAAACGACAATTATAGAGTTTGTTTTAAAAATTCAAGTTTTTCTTCAAAGTTTGAGTCTGTTAACTCGGACAAAACTAATTCAAATCTGCTACTTGTAACTTTTTAAATATTAAAAAATATGTTTTGAACCAAATTAAGTAAAACTTGACTAACAAAACTTCTCCCCGTAGAGGTGTTTTATGAGACTGTGAAGACTTCCACGGTTGGTCAATATACAATCTAAAGTATTTTGCGAGCTTTGAAGCCGTGGTTTAATGGAATTTCTTCCTGACGTTTTGTCTACAGCTGCGGCAGACAAGCGGGGTTACGGCGTACTTGAAGTATATCGTAGAACGTTAAGTAGTAGTCGTATTTTAATCGAGCTATAAGTAAGCTAAAGTTACGAAGCGATAATAGAAGGCTATAAAGTGTTAAGTAATGAGTTATTTAGTAGTCGTGTGTAATTGTGGAAATAAATAAATAGTGTTTTCGTGTTAAATCGTTATACTGGAAATATCGAACCGTGAGTTCGCAACAATTGGTGTCAGAAGTGCGATTCCAGTGGGAATTTGAGAACTAATATTGCTGAACTGTAAGTGAGTGCTTCATTGCCGGACATTACGTGTTTATGCCAGTAACCAGAAGCCAGCATCAAGCGATGGAGGAACAACTTGCCGCCCTGCTGTCCCTTATGCAACAATAGAAGGAAGAGCAAGAAAGACGTTCTGTAGAACAAAAAGAAGAACAAGAAAGACGTGATCAAGTACAGGAGCGACGTTATCAACAACAGAAGGAAGAGCAGGAAAAACGTTATAAGGAACAAAAAGAAGAGTAGGAAAAACGTGATCAAGTACAGGAGCGACGTTATCTACAACAGAAGGAAGAACAGGAAAAACGTTATCTAGAACAAAAGGAAGAACAAAAACGGTTTAAAGAAGAATTAGTGAACCATCTCGAAGCTAGGGAGCAACAATTGGAAGAAGGAATAATGCAATCCGTTAACGAATCCGTTAACGGCGTTAACGAAGGACTCGAAGCTGTCAACCAGAGGGTTCTCGAGCTAGAAAAGAAATTCCGGGAACAACTTGAGGACGACAACGTGTCTACAGAGAGTTTTAGCACAGCCAACGCTAAAATTAAGCCTCCCAATTATGACGGTACTACGGCATGGGAAATTTATAAAACTCAGTTTGAGGCAGCTGCAAAAGCTAATGGTTGGTCCGAGCCCCAGAAAGCTACATCATTAGTGGTAGCACTTCGTGGAAAAGCGGCTGAGTTACTCCAATCTCTGTCGGCAGCGGATCAAAGTAATTATGCGGCTTTAGTACACACTCTGCAACTACGATTTGGAAATGAGCACAAAGAAACCGTGTTCCAGGCCCAGCTGAGGATGAGACAGCAAAAGTCAGGTGAATCCTTACAAGAATTTGAGGCGGACATAGACAGACTCATTCACCTGGCATATCCATCAGCCCCTGAATCTTTTCAAATGCAATTTGCCGCCGAAAGGTTCATTGAGGGAGTTCGCGATAGTGACATGAGATATCACTTACGTCTAGTAAGGCCCAAGGATATCAGCGAGGCGCTAGTTCGGGCCCTGGAATTCGAGGCGTCACGAGTGTCATCTGGTTCTTCTTCACGCGTGAGAATGGCAACTTGCAATGACGAGAAGGATACGTCTATGGCTGAATCCATGGCCAGTTTACATAGAGCGATGAAGGATATGGCAGTCAATATACAAGCCCTATTGGGAAGGACCCCTCGATCAACAGATAATCGGGGCATAAAATGTTTTAACTGCGGCAGACTGGGTCACATCAAGAGTAACTGCCGTAATAGGGCAAGAAGTCCGTCGCCGTCGGAAGGCCGAGCGGCGACCAAGAACGCCCTAGGTCCCAGGAAAACTAATTCCGGTCAATGCAAGGGGGCAATTGACCGGGGCCGCTAAGACCCCCAGGATCTTTAAAGTCAATAATTTTGGGTGGCAAAAGTCTCACAGTGGCCGGACGCATTAAGGAACAGAAGATCCAGGTTACCATCGATACAGGAGCAGATGTGACCATTGTAAGGCCAGATAAACTTGTCGAATATACCATACAACCATTGCCCAATCCTATTATGTTAAAATCAGTCACTGGAGAGTCTTGCCCTATAGACGGAGAAGCCGATGTCACCATCATTATTGGAGAAAGATTCGAGGTTCGGCATAAAGTGTTGGTTGCCAGGATCAAAGACGAGTTTATTTTGGGAATCGATCTCATCAGGAAACATGGATTCTCCTATGATCACAAACGGAATATTCTCACATTTGGAGATGAGGAGTTTGCATTAACCAATGGAAATGTGGAAACTAGTGTCCGTCTACTGGTGGTAGAAGATGTGAAAATTCCTCCAAATTCAGAACAAATTATCACAGTGACTTCTGAAAATGATCCTGGGTGGTCCATAGGACTTATAGAACCTAACCTGGATTTGACGACTGAAATCATGGTAGCCCGAACTTTGACCGACACGAAGAAGACTATGCTAGTACGAGTTGCCAATATTGGAGAAAAGACCATCAAGCTCAAAGAAGGAACAGTTCTTCGCCAGAAGTTATTGATGCTTTCAAACGACATTGGAGTCACCTGTCAAAGGAACAACTTCAGTCTGCCATAAAATTTGTTATAGATGAATCTGATATGTTCAACTTCAAGAGCAATGACAGTCAAACTGATTTAGTTGTCCATAAGATCAACACAGGAGATGCCGAGCCAATACGACAACACCCACGAAGGGTCCCTCTTGCTAAACAACAAGAAGTTAACAGTTTGCTGAATGAAATGTTAAAGGAGGGCGTCATAGAAGAATCATCTAGTCCATGGTCGTCGCCTGTGGTTCTTGTTAAGAAGAAAGATGGTTCAACGCGGTTCTGTGTTGACTACAGGAAACTTAATGATGTGACCAAGAAAGACAGCTACCCATTGCCACGTATAGACGACACCTTGGCAACTTTATCGGGATCTAAGGACGGAATGTTTATTTTGGACACGGATGCAAGTAACTGTGGTCTAGGTGCAGTACTCTCTCAAAGGCAAAACGGGCAAGAGAAGGTCATTGAGTACTACAGTAAGACTTTAAGTAAGCCAGAAAGGAACTATTGTGTCACTAGAAAAGAGCTATTGGCCATCGTTAAAGCAGTCGAACATTACCATCGCTACTTATATGGAAAAAGGTTCCTGATTAGAACTGACCATGGAGCCTTGAAATGGTTATTACAGATGAAAAACTCTGAAGGCCAAATAGCCAGATGGATTGAGCGCCTGCAGCAGTACGATTTCCAAATTGAACATCGACCAGGAAGGTCTCACGGAAATGCCGACGCATTGTCTAGACGGCCTTGTAAAGAAGATTGTCGGCATTGTCAAAGAACTGAGCAGCGTGAGGGACTTCCTTCTGTAAGGAGAACGTCGGTAGAAATAAACGATGGCTGGACCACACAGACGCTTCGAGAAGAACAAATGAATGATCCAGATATTGGACCCATCCTCTCTGCAAAGACTGACGACAAGAGGCCAGAGTGGCAAGAAATCGCTGGTAAAAGTCCAAACCTGAAGGCGCTATGGGCCCAGTGGCACTCTCTTAAAATAAAAAATGGACTACTGAAGAGAGCGTGGGAGAGTCTGGATGGCAAGTCCATAGTCAGTCAGTTGGTTGTTCCTGGTAGCAGAAAATCAGATGTACTACAGGAAATGCACAACGGAACAAGTGGAGGTCATTTTGGGGTCAATACAACATTGGCAAAAATTAAAGAGCGGTTCTACTGGGTGAATTATCATGAAGACGTCGAATCTTGGTGCCGCAGGTGCGAGGTTTGTTGTGCCACGAAGGGACCTCGAACAGGATCGCGCGGCCGAATGGTGCAGTACACTGTAGGTGCTCCATTCGAGAGGGTAGCAATTGATGTCGCGGGACCGTTTCCTCAGACTGAGTCGGGCAATAAATACATCTTGGTACTTTGCATCCACAGTCGGATGGGATGGTAGAGAGATTTAATCGGACCATGGAACATTACCTGTCTAAAATGGTGGCAGATCATCAGCGTGATTGGGACCAACATCTACCTCTCATGTTGATGGCATATCGAGGCTCTACGCATGAAGCCACTGGTTATACTCCGGCGAAAGTGATGTTCGGAAGGGAAATGAGGCTTCCTGCAGATTTGATGTATGGAACACCAGAAAAAGACTCGCTCAACTCTGAGAACTTTGTGGAGGAGCTCAAGGAGAGGCTGGACAATGTTCATGAACAAGTCAGGAATAAACTGCGGATATCCAGTGATCGAGCCAAAGCAAGATATGACTTACTAGCTAACTCCCGCGGCGTCCAGGATGGTGATTTGGTGTGGCTATACAATCCGAGGCGAGAGGTGGGGAAGTCGCCCAAACTTAGCCAAAATTGGGAAGGACCTTATACAATTATAAAGAAGATTAATGATGTGGTGTATAGGATCCAGCGGACCCCTAGGTCAAAGATGAAGGTCGTTCATTTGGATCGATTAGCACGATACCATGGAACTCTATCTGTTCGGGACGAACAGCCTTAGGAGGAGGGCAATGTTACGATTCGCAGCAACGCCGCATGGGAGGCGGGGCAACGCATGGGAGCGTGTTGGTTGGTGGAGCTTCGCGACCTATCCGCGCTGCGTCATGGCTGACACGAGTGATTTATTGCTCGGCTGGCTTAATCTAGCAGGCAGTTGTTTACAACCGTTTTTTTATGTGAGATTATTCAAGAATTCTTATAAAGAACTTTCTAGGTTTTTCTGTAATTTTAGGATTGTATATAAAAGGCGCATAGAGCGGCGGTTAAGTAGTAGTCGTATTTTAATCGAGCTATAAGTAAGCTAAAGTTACGAAGCGATAATAGAAGGCCAATCAAGGTTGGCCATTATAAAGTGTTAAGTAATGAGTTATTTAGTAGTCGTGTGTAATTGTGGAAATAAATAAATAGTGTTTTCGTGCTAAATCGTTATACTGGAAATATCGAACCCTGAGTTCGCAACAATATTTCGTAAACCTCAACGTATGCCTTCAACTAGCTCTGGCATGATGCCTCGATAAGCCGTTATCTTAACATTATCTTAGTAACAACTGCCAAAGTAATCCTAAATCTAATAGGATCAATTAGCCATAGAACAACATGAGCCTACATGTATGTAGCTAGTTTTCCGACGGATAGCACGTGTACTGTGGTATCTTTTGTATATTAACTAATTTTTTTATACAAAAATTTCTGTTAATCGTCATAAAAGTGTTTCGTAGTTTACAGCTAAATAGAAAGCAAAGATACAGTTAGCTACATAAGAGAGATACCACAAGCAATTTAAATTTAAGTATTACACAATGCCATTACAAAAGCTTCTTCTTTGCACCACCTTGCCGCCTATTTGAAATTTTAAAAACCAACAATCGTACACTGTATTGAACCATAAACAATACAAATAAAATACTTATTAACAGAAAACTTAAGACATCGACCATGTAATACTTATACCAAGGCATTCCCACCCCAGCCACTCTCAAATGGGGAGCTCCATTGTGTCTTATTACATACTCAATCCAGTATACAGCAGTCTGCATTGGAGACATGGGTCGGTCGTGGTAAATTTTAGACAGTTGCTTAGCCCTATCCGCGTACGTTGTATTATACAATAATTCATCTATCAAATCTTTTAAATTTTGTTCATTTACATTGTTGACAAAATCGATCATTTGTAGTCCAAACCCATTTTTAACTGCACTCTCCGCGTTGAAAGTTTGATCCCCAAAGATAGGAAAACACAATACTGGTACACCATGGTAGATGGTTTCTATCGTACTCAGAAGTCCCCCATGGGTAATAAATAGTTTGATGTTTGGGTGAGCTGAAATCAGCAACTTTTTATAAATGTACTTCACCCGTATTTTATACTTACCTAAAATATCTACCTGCGGTAACCAACTGTCTATAAGCACATTTTCAGGTATCTCAGAAAGATCATCTTCAAACTTCCATAGGACTTTTTGTTTGAGTTCCTTAAAAACTTTAAGAAAAATTCTTATAGTTTCAGGGGGCAAGTCTTTACTCTTAACACCAGAACCGAGGCTAAAATATATAGCTCCATCTTTGGCATCGTTCAAAAATTCCTGCAGATATCCTGGCAAAATTTTAGGGGGAGTTACGTGATATCCAGCAATCTCCACCATATTGGGTACTGTAGGTACAGCTGGCATCAAACCTGGGTATGAGTTCAAGAAAACCAAAGAAACATTGTAATACAAATCTTCGAAATTTAGTTCGTTAGGAAGAAGCTTTCGTTGATTAGAAAGCATATATTGGTTAACCAACCACACTGCGATGGTGTATATAAGGTTTTTTAAACGGGGTATAAATCCCATTCCATCAGCAAGTTCAGGGAGGAATTTAATCATATTGGATACTGACGCCACAGGAGCAGGATTTCCGACCTTGGGATTAATGATAAAGTTCGGTCCTAGGGAGCTGTTGATGATTAAATGAGCTTTGAATAATTTAGCTAAAAAATGCAGCATATCGTTTCCAGCTAATTGTCCTATTATTACTGCATCGAAAGTTGTTCCAGAATTGATGAGTTTTTGCGTTTTTGCATGATGAAGGGTATAGTTCGAAACAATTGTGATCCAATCGCCGACAATTAGAATGGGTTGTGTATAACCAACCTGGGCGACAGGCGAAATTATTTCCTTGTTTCTCTTTTTTAAAGCTATATGGGTTGGAGAGATGGTAACCTGATATTATGTCAACTACTAACTATATGAAAATATATCTTACCCTCAAACTCTTCAGCGATCCCATCTAAAACTAGGTCAGTCCATTTTCCATTGGTTGGAATATTTTTTGTTGGATATGGGGTCATAAAAGTAACATCATGACCGGCCTCAGCAAGACCGCTCATTAACTTCAAACCCAGATTATAGTGACTACCCCATGCCAAGGGGTAAACGCCCAAAATCTTCGCTCCTTTGCTGCCAGTAAAGCACAAAACAATAATTACAGTCAATATACGAGTAACACTCAGCATCTTTGCACTGCTGGAAAACGAAAAAATGACCCGTTACTTTTTTGTTCGTTATTTATTTATACCAGGTGATAATTTCACATGTTATCTTGTTTCTTATCTATGTAGGTATACAAATTAAGTATAGACCCTTGTCATCTATCTCATATACACTCGGGTTCATTTGAAGTGGATCGCTCTAATTGATAATAGACTTTAAATGGTCACAACTTTTAAACCACTAGATACATTTTGGCGAATTTTTATGTGTGTACTTATTGTTATTTTCTCTAGGGAATGAATTGTTTTCACTTATTTTTTTATTTTGAATTAGATGCCTGCGGTTCATTTACTTCTTCATTGTTCGTTTACCTTTTTTTTTAGGCCGCTGTAAAACTTGCTCGTGATGCTAGAAAAACTTTTGAAACCCTGCATGTCATGGGAACCCTCCATGAGTTTAGAACACTTTTTAGTTTTTGAATATCTGGCCTACACTTTATGAAAACATTGTTTTTATACTGATATGAACAAGCGGAACATGGCGAAACAATGTTGAATGTCATTACTACAGGAATAGCTGCCACATGGCTGTCACAGTTGACACTATTTTAAATTGTCGAAATCTTCCTGTTATACAGGGTGTCACAATTGAACATTCGTAGTTCTTTAGAAAAAGAACCCATTAATAAACACAAAAGAATTCATCAAATTGGACAGATTGAGCTTGTGACTTAATCGCGGCATTTCGACAATTTAAAAAAACGTCAACTATGACAGCCGTATGGCAGCTAGTCCGGTAATAATGGCACCCAACATTGTTTCGATATGGCCAACTTATCACAATGTTAATAAAATAAAACCGTATTAAGAAAATGCGTATCAGTACAAAAGCATTTTTTTATTATTATGTATGACAGATACTCAAAAACAAAAAAGTGTTCTGAACTCATGAGTTCTCCTGTCATACAGGGTGTCACAAGTTTTTCTATCATTACGAGTAAGTTACACAGCCGCCTTAAAAAAAAAGATAAACGAACATTGAAGAAGTAAATGAACTGCAGGCATCCAACTAGAAGTAAAAAATTAATTGCGAAGAAAACACGAGCAATTGGACAATCTCTTTTAATGCTGATGTTATTGTAACATTCACCAACGTTTCGGCAGTCCTTTTTTTTGTCATCATCAGGGCTAAAAACAATTTGATATGACCATGTGTACGATTAAGCTAACTGTTAATTGATTTTTTAACATTAAAAAAAAGAGACAAACAAGAACGTTACTTTTTCACTACACGTAGACAATAAAACATTGAAAATATATTCTACTACGCATACCTCCATTACACAACAGCAGAGTTCAACTGGTTTTTCATTGTAAAAAACCAGAAATTGGTCTTGAAATAAATATATCAATGTCTCTGATAAACAAAATCACTCCAGAAAGGCACTGAATCGTGGTCTGATGGCCGGCCTTACTTATCGGCTGTTGAAGTTAAAGTGAAGTAAGAGAGTAGTAGATTCGACCATTACGGTGCTGACGGCGTTCACCCAAGCCCGTCATATCAGAGAAAACCGAAAGTTGTAGCCTTTTCCTTTTGAGAAAGAAAACCTACGGGCTTACATTTCATACTTTCATAAATAACCTGTACAATACCATTTTATTTCCAAAGAAATATCACTACCTTGGTCGCCATGTTTGTTCACCTTGAATATCGTTTCTATGCGATTCTTCTACATCGAGCTCTATATAGCCGATGGCTAGAAATCCTTTGAAAAAAAGTTACATTTTTTGGACATTGACATGTCTGTACAGCATTGCCAAATGTCACCAATATTTTTACTTAGATTCTCTTATTTTCTTCATGTGCTCTTCTAATACTTTCCCTAAATTGATCGTTTATTTAGCAACAATGGCAGAATTTTCATATTTTGCGGTTCATTTTCTCCTTCCTTTTATTTCCCACTTTTGACATTTTAATTTCCGTTTTTTGACCAATTCTGAGCCCAGGTAGTAAAGATAAAAAAGTTTGATGGTCCCTTTTTCATCTTGACCACTGTCCAGGGCCCATCGGACGTGAGCCTGACCCTAAACGGCTACAGGGCTTGCCATGTGGCTATTGTAAAATATTCTCATATTTTGGGGTCCAAAGTTTGAGTTATAAAACTCAACCCCTCTCTTTTTTTGGATCTTCCAAGTGCTTACCATTCATCTTGCACGTGTGCCGAAAATGTAGCCGTTAGTGATGGTAATGGCTCTTAGGTCTTAAACCGTCTGGGTTTTGAGCCCTTTTGCCGAAAATGGAGCCGTTAGTGACGGTAATGGCTCTTAGGTTTTAAACCGTCCAGTATTAACACTCACGATACACTGATCCTCTACTAGTAGTAGAAAAATTAAGAAATGTAAGGTTACCATCCGATTACCTATTAATTTCACTTGATGTAACATCATTGTTTACTAGCATCCCAAAAACACTTGTGCTTGAAATCGTAGTGTCTTTTTGGGCGGACATTTCTCAGCACACCTCTATCGAGTTTGGCACCTTTGTTGAGTTGATCGAGTTTCTTTTCGACTCTAGTTATTTCATATACAGAGAAACTTATTATCAACAGATATTTGGCACTCCGATGGGAGATCCTATCGGTCCCATTCTTGCCTCATTAGCAATGCATTATGTAGCGTCCAAAGCAGTTGAAAAACTGAGTTTTGAAATTCCTTTTTTGTATACAGGGTGTCCAGTTTAAAATGATGTACACAGGGATATTGAAAACCGGTCGAGATACAAGGTCGGTTAAATTGAGGAAAAGTTGCGTATTACTCTGCTCAAAAATAATTCGGTTCAATGATATTTTAAATCGATCCTGTTTCGTTGATACAGGGTGGAAACCAAAAAATTGCTTTTTAAATAAACTCCAATACTTTACTTAGTACAAAAGTTATAGTCTTGAAAATTTCAAGTTAGGGGTAGGAGGATATGGTAGTTCCGAAAATACTATCATAACTCATCTAGGCCTACTATGTTGCGCGTCGCCGTTGTCCACTTCTATTTTTCTTATGCAGGCCATATTGAATTTTTGCATTTTTAAATTCGTCATTAAAAATGCTCTTTAACAGTGTATAGCATGTTTATATGCAGCTAATACTTAAAAACAACAAAAGTAAGATTTTATCGTAGGTGGCTTGGATATTCTTATTAAAGTTTTGACATAGTGCGTTTAGATTTTTCATTTGTTATTACCAACTCTCACTGTCCGATCATAAGAATTATTGTCTGTATTAAGTGCTTGTAGCTAAAAAGTGGTGAGTTTTTAAATGAATACCTCTTCAAATAGTGAAAAATATGACATGTTACACTGCTTTATTGTGTCATAGAAATGAGGCGAATGCGGAAGAAATGTATTTGACTAAATACCCAGAGAGGCGACAACCTGGCAGAGCTATGTTTAGACGTCTCCAAACCAACCTGGTAAAACCAAAGGAAGTTTTACTAAGCCTCCAGACCAAGATAAGGAAAATTTGGTTTTGCAAAGCGCTGTTGAGAGACCTCATACTTCCTTGCGTCATATAGAGAACAGAACAGGCGTTGGTCGGTCAACGCCGGGTACCGTTTTGAAGCGTCATAAAGATGGCCCTTATCGTCAGCATTCCAGCCAAGGGCTGCAGAATGGCGATTTTATTAGGAAAATGGATTTTTGCCAATGGTTTATTCGAAAAAATAACGAAATACCTAATTTCACGTCGAAGGTCCTCTGGTCTGATCTGAGAGCCGTGTTATACACTGTGGACTGTTTAATCGTAAGAATACAGTTTACTAGTCAGCTGTAAATCCGCGGCAATTTCGTCAAGTTAGACAACAAGTTAGGTTTGGGGGATTTAACGCCTGGCTAGGAGTTGTGGATACCCACGTGATTGGGCAGTATTTTTTCAATGAGAACTTGAATTCTGATGGATATCTGAACTTACTACAAAATAATGTAGCAGAAGACGTTATGGAACTTCCACTGGCCACCCCGCATAATTTGCTTTTTTCAGCAAGACGATGCTCCACCACATAATGGACGGATTATCACGGAATAGTTTAATGGTCAGTTTCCCGATAAGAGGATAGGCAACATGAGACCAACAAGATGGCCCGCGAGATCCCCTGATTTAACGCCGCTCGATTTTTTCGTATGGGGTCGACTGAAAAATCAAGTATACCGTAAGTCTTACGAATTTGTAGAAGAATTGAGACTAGCTGTTACAGAATCTGTTACAGAAGCTGGACTCGCTCCGCGAATGGCAAAAAGCTCTTGTGAAGCGGTCCTGAGACGCTCTAGGTTGTGCATGCAAGAGAGCATGAAAATAGATAATGTTGTTTCTTCCTTTTCATTGTTTGCCGTATGAATAAAGTTGATTTGGTTACAGGTTTGTACAATTTTTAATTAATTTTACTAATGGATTTGCCTTCACTATATTGACAAAGTTCATAAATCTAAACCTAGCTTATGCTAATAAGTTTAAGTTGAAGGTGCCTCTTATTTACAGTAAAATTTACAGGAATATCCAAGCCACCTACGATGAAATCTTTATATTGGTATTTTTCAGTATTTACCTTAGTCGCACATTGACATGTTATACATGATTGAAGGGCATTTTTAATGAGTATTTTAAAAATGCAAAAATTTATTATGGTGTCCATAAGAAAAACAAAAGTGGACCATGGCCGCACGCAACATAGTAGGCCTAGATGATTTCTTACAGTATTTTCGGAATTACCATATCCAATTACAACTAACTTGAAAATTTCGCGAATGTAACTCTTGTTCTAAGTAAAGTACTGCAGTTTTTCGAAAATGCACTTTTTTGGTTTTCACCTTGCATTAACGAAACGGGATCGATTTAGAATATTATTGACCCGGATTATTTTTGAGTTTTGTTCCATTTAACCGACCTTGTATCTCCAACTGTTTTCAATATCCCCATGTACATCCTGTTAAACTGGAGACCCTGTACAGGGTGTTTCAAATTCGAGCCACATCATTGGGATCTCAGCAACGGTAAGAGATACAGGATCGGTTAAATTGGGGCAAAGTTGCGCAATTTGGAGTTCAATAATATGCCGTTTTAATATTTGAAAAATTTCAATTACTTCCGGAGATATCCGAAAAAACACTAAATTTTCAAAAATCGTTTTTATTTTGTTTTGAGCTTATTCGAAGAGATAATTCAAAATGTTTGACACTTCGTCATTGCAACTTTTTCTGCTGTGTAAGACGGATTATTAAGTGTCTTCCTACAACGTTTCGTTTTTTGGTAACTCTACTAACTAACTTTCTGGCGCTTTTTTTAATCCAAACAACACGATATGCAACGTGAGATATTTTGCGATCACAGTTTAGCTAAAAATCGTTTTCTCTTTTTATATACCTATTATCTCCTTTACTACCTATTGGTACTAGGATGTCTAACTATCAAACAAAGCACTAACCAAAACGTCTTCTAAGCAATTTCCTGGCTATGGCCTGTTGAATTAGTCTAGCGCGCGTATAGCTCTTGTTCTTCTATTATATTTCCTTTTTTTAACAAGAATTTTTGAATTCATATATAAAAACATAACTTGCAACAAGAAAAATACTCTAATAGATATTTTACAAATAACGTAAATTACAATTAACCATCTAAGATAATAATATAGGTTTTTAAATGCTAAGAATTATTCAATCCTGTTTGGCTTTTCCTAGAACGCTAATACATTAATTTATTTTTGAAAAGGGTGCCGTGGATTTGAGTACCATGGACACAGGTTAGGCGCACTGCCGCATACCGGAAGAGATGTTACAAATTTTTTAAACAAATTCTTTCCCAACCAGTGGATTGGAAACCAAGGAGTCGTGACACTTGCTAGAAAGAAGTTCCGATCTTTCTCCTCTGGATTACTTTTTTTAGGGTTATTTGAAAAGTGGTTTAGGTGTAGCGTCCTCAAGATTTTGTAAAAAGGTAGCGGGATAAGGACCCAAAATAAAACTTCTACGCTTCCGCAAAAATTGCCGACGTTCCGACATTTATTTTACGTCTTTTTCAAGGCTATTCCACTTAAATTATAGAAGTTTTAGATAGTAACGATGTTTATTGTCCATCAGAACAACCACGGGGAGTGACGTATATTAAAACAAAAACGGACTAAACTTGGACAAACATAAGGGAACCGTGCTTAGCAGTGTGGTGGGGGGGAACCCAACGCATTCCCTCCCCCCCACCATTATTTGAAAAACTGCCAACACAAGTACGATTGCTATCCTTTCAACAGAGACAAAGAGAAAAAAACTGCCCTTAGTCTCCACCACTTCAATGAAGGACACAATTTCGATTTCAATGATGTTAGGGTGCTTGATGTTGAATGTAGCTATGAAAAAATATTGTTGTGGAAATGGCACATATATTGAGGAACAGAGATTCAGTCAACGTCAAGACTGATTGCGACAACCTTAACAAAATATATTAAAACATCTTGTTGAATTTTGAGTAGAAGCTATTTCATTGTAGCTTTGCTAAGGAATCCATCTCTTTTTGCTCTCCGGCTGTAATCTGACTTGCAAACATAGATGTTATTTCACCCTAGTTTGTACACTGGATATTAGTAGCTTCTTGTGAAGTCGATGCTGTTGATGTTCTCTGAACGCACCAAACATTGGTCTTTGTATTTGGAATTGTTACTAACAAGACATCATCTTTCTCTTCAATGTCATCTATGGTAAGTTTTGTCAGCTCTTTCCTGCGGCAAGCTCTTGCAGTTCCGAAAACTGTTGCAATCTTCATCAATAGATATACACTGTCAAGAGCTTAAGACAGAAATCGTTCTGCTTCTTCTCTTTCGAGAACCTTTGATTTTTTCAGCCTAAATCCGTCATTGGCTTTCTTCAAAAAGGCTGTTAATTTGAAGAATTTGCTTATATCGATGTATTTTTTTACTTTTAGAACGATCTTGGTCATTGAGTATTTTGACCAAAAGGGGAATACTTTTTGGACAGGCGATTAAAATATGCTAAAAATACCTCTTCCTTCATTGACGAGAGGTTTTTTCAGTGCACCATGTTTCAAAGGCTAGATACTCCTTCTGGTAGCGATTCGTCGATTTTTCTAGAATTAAATGACTACTTGCTTCAGTAGCTGCGTCAATTATTTCTTGAGGAAGTTCTTCATCGGAAGAATCCATCTTAAGAATAAGTCAAACTGCGATGAACTATTGAATGGAGTGAAATAAACTGTCAAGCTTTTTTGACAATTCTTGTTCATAGCCATGCAGCCCTCCATACAGCATTAAAAGAGATTGTCCAATTGCTCGTGTTTTCTTGGCAATTAAAACTAACACAGGACTTTAAAAAAAAACTTTATTCTCTAGGGAAAAGAATGATCAGTAAACACACAAAATTTCATTAAAATGTATCAGGTGCTTTAAAAGTTATGGCGGTTTAAAGTCAATTATCAATTAGAGCGATCCACTTCAAATGAACACGAGTGTATTTATAGACTAATGCTTAGATTAACTCTTTTCATCCCCTGCTTTTGACATAAAGGTGATTAACAAAATTAGAAACAAAAATATTATATGTTTTTTAAATATCTGCCAGTTGGGCAAGAAATTTTCAACCAGGCCCTTAAATTGATTATTAACATGTGTCTCTACGAGAAAAAATATGCTCGTTATTTAAGTATTCAGAGTTAAAGGAATTCTAAAAAAAGTCAACTTAAAATTATCACTTAAAAAGATATATATAGATTGTACAAAATTTCGCTTTTACATTTCATAAGTTTCCTAATTTAAATATGAAAATTCTACTCGTTATTTTTTAAACAGAGTGAGTCAAAAAGGACATTTATTTTTTATGATTCTTTAGATTTAACTTTACTCCTATAAGATCCCATAAGCCTACATACTACGCAATTATATAGACATTTCAAACCAAAAATAAAAATCAAAGGGACGCTTAGTACGATCATTAAAACATCAATCATATAATATTTATACAAGGGTAGCTCCATACCTTTCACCCTCAAATGATAAGCTCCCTTCTCTCTAATGACATACTCACACCAATAAACTGCCGTTTGCATGGCGGTCATGGGCCTGTCATGGAAAATTTTCGACAACTTGTTAGCATTGTTAGTATATTCAGGATTTTGTAACAGCGCTTTTATGGCATCCTGCAGCTGCTTGTTGTTAAAATTTTCATCCAAATAGTCTAGTTTCAAGGCATAGCCTCTTCGAACTGCGGTAATTGAATTTTTCTCCTGGTCAAGAAACATTGGCAAACAAAGCACTGGCACTCCATTATAAACGGCTTCAATGGAGCTCAACATCCCTCCATGGGTAATAAACAGTTTTAAATTAGGATGTGCTTAAATTTAAAAACCAACTGTGTTTAATATTACTTTAATATAGAAAAAATCGTAGAAAGAAGTTACCCAGAATATCTTGTTGAGGCATCCAACTTTTGATCAAAACGTTATCTGGTTTATTCGGTAAACTGGTTTCAAATTTCCAAAGAATTTTATATTTCAAATTCCTAAAAACTTCGAGAAATATGTCCCTTTTGGCTACAGGCATATCTTGGCTTTTCACCGCAGAACCCAGACTAAAGAAAATAGCTCCTTCAGTTGCGTTATCTAAGAAGTCTTGCAAGTCATTAGGAAGTTGCCTCGGCTCGTCAACATGATAACCTCCAATCTCCACCATGCTGGGTACTAATGGAATGGATTGTGAAAAACTGGGGTGGGAGTTCAGGAATATGAGGGAGACGTTATTTCCAAGAGAATCTAAATCAGGTATGTCGGGATACAACTCACTCACAACTGGTTGCTGAGCAGCAAGCATTTGATATTTGAAAAGACCGTTTAGCAGCAATATGTATAATAAATTTTGCAATCTATCTAAAAATCCTGCTCCTTCCTCTAATTCTGGAAAATATTTGAAGATATTGCACGATGTAGCAACTGGTTCAGGGTTTGCCACTTTTCTATTTGAAGTGTAAGTAGCACCGAGGCTACTAACTATTATCGTAGGTGCTTTGAAAACATGAGAGAACACCAGGAAGCAGTCGTTACCAAAACCTTGACTTATCAGCAACAGGTCGAAACTACTTCCAGATTCCAACAGCGTTTTAGTCTTGAGATGCGTCAAAGTAATTTTGCAGATATTTATATTCCAATCAGTATAGCCTTTAAGACTACTGATAGAACTAGTACTTTTACGATGGTTCAACTTATCATCTTTTGAAATCATTGCTGAAAAATTTTGCTTTAAAAAGGTTTGAAAACAAGTCGAAACCTTACCATTAAATTGGTCTTGAAACCCATCCAAAACTATGTCTATCCAGGTAGAGTTTTTTGGAGGGTCTTTAGTGGGAAATGGAGTGACAAACGTAATATCGTGTCCAGCCTCAGCCAAACCCTTCATTAGTTTCAATCCTAGAATATAGTGACTGCCCCATGGCAATGGAAAGACTCCTAATATCCTCGAACAATCGCATAGAGTGCCAATAACAAAGAGATTCACTAAACATTTTAACGAGAACATGCTGGATGGTTAGAAGTATGATTAAGCACTTATAATGGTATAATGTTAACTTTGTAGGCAATATATTTTAGTCTAGAGCCTTATCTACAACCTTCCCGCAACTAAGTAATAACGAAAATGTTTTTTTTTTCCTTTTCAGCTATTATTTAATTTTTTTTTAATGAACTTCCTCTAAACATACAAAGTCGTATAATTATGAACACATAAATCGTTTACTTATCATTGCCGTCAAGTAGGCGTTGGAAGCTGGCATCCACATATTTTTTTAGAAATAGTGTTGTAAAATTCAGACTTGTGAGGCATTCACTGAGCAATGATAGGGGACGAAGTAGCTCCCATAGACGTACCGAAAATTTGTTTATAAAATTTGCCATTGAAAGAAAAGCACGTGGTGTCCCAAACAGTTGAAAGCAATTCTAAGACTTGTGACTCCTCAAAAGAGGTGACCTTGCTGATTTCGTCCCAGTGTCTGTGAATACTGTTGTTTATTAACACATAGGAAATTCAAGCCACAACCAACAAATAAAAATAAACTTATACTAGGCTTAAAAACAGTATAAATAAAATTTCACACGTCCTTTAAGACCAAAAATCTTAAATGTCTGAATCATATTTTATTGGATAACTCTTATCCCCCAAACTAATTAATAAGCTTCTCTTTATCACTCCACATTCCTCTGTAAATGAGAACAACCCAAATCGTATTTCCACTTCCATTTCACAAGCATGGAATTGAGTGATCGGGTACCTGCCACTAACACATCAACAACCTCTAAAGTCAAATATTTCTCCTTTCCATACATTAAAGAGATATACAGCAAGGTCAAACGTCTCTTCAACATACACCAGACATAAAATTGGTACCTAAAAATAACTTAACTGTAGGAAATCTTAATACCAGATTAAAAGACAGGGATGACATGCTGAAGTGTGCAGACGTCCAATCTATTGCAAAATAGGCTAGCCGCCCATCGGAGTGACTGCAGAATCTGCAAGGCTGGTAGTGCACTCTTTCAGCACTTTCTTGATACAAGACACCACATGAAATTCAATGACGTCCGCATTCTAGACAGGGAATAACATTACCACAAAAGGCTTTTTCTGGAAATGGTAACAATAGCTAGCCATGATAAGGCTATTAACAAACGCACAGACATTGAAGACCTAAACAATATCTACTCTGACCTGATGCAAATATGCAAGCCCAGAAATCCTCATGGGCAAGGTGATGACATTGACGACACCCATGACATTTCTTGATTCATTTAACTTCCCCACTGGTCATGTTCATCCCTGGGCAGGTTTTCCATCTTTGGTGTACCTACATTGTTAATTGTTTTGAATAATACTTTACTTGGAACCAGAAAGCCGAAGGCCCCGGCGTTTGTTTCATGGATAGGTTCACAGAAAAAAATCGGCAACTTGATTCAAAACTCCCGTTTCTCTTGTACGAGATTTTTTTGAAGTAAGAGACAAAGTTTTCATCGAATTGCGAATGTTCTTGTTAGCACAAAAGTGAAGGTTTTTATTTAAGTACAACTTTCTCTTGACGATCTAGAACTCAAATCAAGGACTATTGCTCTTATATTAATAGTGTTAAATATTGACAGTTGAGAACATCCCTAGTGTAGGTATGATTGATGTCAAATTATATGTGTCATCTGTCATTAGAGATAATTCTAGAATTAGGATATTCAAAAACACGTTTGTAAACGTCTCATCATAAAACAGAGCTAAAATAGAACGTGAACTCCGTGTTAAAAATTTGGTTCGCATTACAGCGCCATCTCTCGGGAAGGAATAAAAGCTCAAGATTGAAGCTAGGGTCGAGAGATGGCGTGCTTAACTAATCCTAAGTGGATTCCTAATAGTTTTGTTAGTTCACTCATACGTCGCTAGATGGCAGAGAATTGTTAAATTTAAATATTTGCCGCCATTGTTCATTATTCTCAAGTGCCAATTTATGAAAATCTCAAATCAGATGATATCTTAGTTTGCCAGGTTCCAAGTAGACGGTAGGAAGTATATGGTAGGAAAATGCATTAAAACATCACCTATTACAAACCAATCTTCAATAAAATTAATAAATATTTTTCACAGGGACCTAAGTTTATGTCTGCAACATTTTGCCCTATGAGGGCTTTAAAGGCTATGGTGAATAATAGCTATTTATGTAACCAGTTACGAAAAGTCCGATTCTGTGTAACGAATGAATGTTTGCAGGACGAGCGCAGCGAGTTCCCGCAATTTGAATAAGATACACAAAAAAAGGCTTTTCGTCACGTGTCATACAAGATTTTTTCTAATTTTGACTACAAATACCTACTTAGAGAGAGAGTCATTATTATTAAACTTCAATATTTACTTTTAAACCACTTTGATGAAAGAAATGAAAACGAACTTTTCATCACCAGTTACGAAAGATTTTACTTTTCGTAACTAGTTACGAAAAGTAAGTGTCACTTTATATGTCAAAATTAGAAAAAATATTATTATAAACATAATATTTCAAAAAATCAGTAATTTATTCCCAGCAATTGGTGCTTAGCAAACATACTGGAAAGTTATTATATACTTTTTGACGTTCCATTGTGAACATCCTCTCACTTCCGACAAGACTTTATTTTTGTGACCGTATTTTTGTGGATTGGGAAATCGATGTTTCGGTTCAGGGCTTCCCCAACACGTAGAAACGCAACACCTAATCGTAGACGATCTGACGCATTTCGACAATCTGACATATCATACAATCAGCTTATGTTGCTTCTCTTTATAATTTATACAAAAGGTTTACTTTTACAATATAAAGAATATTAATATAGCAATAGTCAATATATGTACTATGTGACAACTGCCGCTCCCAACAAGATTTGTCCTTCGCCAAATTATGTAGATACCTAATAAAATATGGAATATTATTAAGGAGATTTTGTGCGCGAGTGATGATAGCGGTACTTTATATTTATGTTCTTTATACTGTATACTTATTCGTACGAGATTGTGGAAAAATTTAATTTTATATACTACGTAAGGCACCTTTTTTCTATTAGAAAAAAGCGTATTAGGTACCCAATGTATGACCAATCCTGTCCGCGTACGAGCAAAACGTATTTACCCAGTAATAAGTAATTTATAGCTTACCTTAAATATTTTTAAACGCAGCACAACACCAACTCACTTTTTATCACTTTTATATCCTTTATTTAACTTTATCGCCTTAAAAAACCTACAATACTTCAAAAATTTCAAATTCCAAAACTTCAAATTTTGACAATTCGGTAGCCATTTTGAAGTTGGCCGTCGGGAATGGACGAAATTCATGGAAACGCAACCCAACAAACGCCGGCCGAGCGCCATCTTACGTGTTGGAATAAAAGCAAATTGCAAGCCAAGTTGGGTAATAAGAGTGGATAGGGCCTGTGTCTCATCATTTTTATTAATATACTTACTTTAGAAAGTTATTTAAAGTGTATTATTCCAAGTATTTAAACATGGCGCAGTAGTAAGTGCAAACGTTGCAGGCGGGGAATAAATACACATATACCGCAATCAGCCTGGTGTAAGTGTAAACACTAGATACAACCCCACAATGGCAAATCTAGGGGGCCCAGTGAAATTATCGCCAGATTTTTACCTTCAAGGAGAAAACGCTGCTGCAGAATGGAAGTTCTGGAAAACAGCATTTGCAAGACTACTTGGTAGCAACAGGACAACATGAGGCTTCAGATAAGGTAAAGCTCTCAATACTAAGAAATATTATTGGCATAGAATCAGCCAGGATTATGTCCACATTTTCAATTCCTGAGGCTGAACCAGACAAATATGATTACATGATTCAGTTGATTGAAAAGTATGTCAATCTACGGATCAATGAGTGTTTTGAACGCTACAATCTTCTAAAACGGGTTCAGAAAGAGGGGGAACCATTTGAACATTTTCTAACCGAGTGCCGACACCTTATTAAAACCTGCAACTATAATGAGGTGGATCCAGCTGAAAGCACTGAGGACAAAGCTCTAAGGGACAAAATTGTGATGGGAATTAAAGACCCAGTCACCCGAGAAGCCTTATTGAGGATTGATAAACTGACCCTGGACAAAGCCATTACATTTTGCAGAACATCAGAACAAAGCAAACAACAAAGCCTGAAGTTTCAGGAGGAAGGAGTAGCTACAGACGTCAATTTTGTGAAAAGGCATAACTTTTCTGCAAAACAACCTGGAACCAGAGCTGGGGTAAGTGACAAACAAAAGAAGTTTGGAGATAAAAACAAAGGTGATAAATTTAACTGTAAGCGCTGCCAAACATGGCATGGACCACGGGAATGTCCAGCTTTTAATAAAAAAAGTAAAAAATGTAATTTATTGAATCATTTTGCTATAGCCTGTAGGGTTAAGCATGTAATAAATATAGACAAGGAAAGTAAGGAAAGTGAGGATGAAAGTAATAGTGAGGGAGACATATTTATAAGAAATGTAACTCAAAACAAATTTAAAAATGAGGTTAGTACCTGGGAAGACTTAGTTTTGTTAGAGAACAAAAAGTGTATTGTAAGGCTAGATACAGGTGCAGATATCAGTGTGATTCCACAAAAAGTGTTTAAATCTATAAACAAAAACTTTAAGGTAAGACCCACACCATACATATTAAAGGGTCTTGAAGGAACGCAAGCAAAACCATTAGGAGTTGTTAATTTGCATTGTATAGTTAAAAATGAGAGTATGTATGAAGATTTTGTGATAGTAGAGGGAGCAAATCAGGTTTTACTAGGAGGACAGGCTTGTGTCAAATTAAATTTAGTAAAGCGAGTAAATACTTGTAATATCACCAATAATTTTTCTCAAAAAGATAAATTTATTAAAGAAAATTTAGAAGTTTTCAAGGGTTATGGCCAGTTTCCTGATAAATATAATATAACCACTGTTGATAAATTTGAAACAGTTAATCATCCCCCAATGAAAGTACCACATGCTATTCGCAATGCTTTAAAAAATTAATTGGATAGGTTAGTTGAACGCAAAGCTATAGTAAAAGTTAATGAAATAGATTCAAGAGCAAGTATCAATAGGACTGTAATTGTCGAAAAGCCTAATGGCAAAATAAGACTATGTCTAGATCCCTTTGATTTAAATAAGCAAATTGTTCGTAAGCCTAAATTGGTCCCAACTTTGGAAGAAATTGCTTCAAAATCACAGTTCTCTTCCAATTACAGTATTTGATTTAGCAGAGGGATACCATCATTTGGAATTAAATGATGACTCATCATGGAAATGTTGTTATTCCACACCTTTTGGAGTATATAGATTCAAGGTTTTGCCTTATGGATTATCCAATTCTCAAGGTTTATTTGAAGAGGTGTTGGAGGATATTTTTGGTAATATTCCTAACATACAAATCTGCCTTGATGACATGATAGTATCAAGTGCATCACAAGAGAAACATGATATAGCTGTCAGGGAAGTAGTTAGACGTGCAAAACAGGTAGGCGCCCGATTTAACAAAGATAAGTTTCAGTATTGCCAATCCCAAGTAAAGTTTATGGGTCAAATTTTCTCTAGTAATGGTATTCATATTGATCCAGATCGAGTTGAATCATTATGCAAACTACAACCACCAAAAACCAAGGTAAAACTCCAAAGAATTATAGGTTCATTTAACTATGTTAGGCGTTATATAAAAAATATGTCTGAGTTAATGCATCCATTATGCGAACTTTTGAAATCTAATGTTGAATGGTCATGGTTACCCAAACATCAAATTTTGATAAATTGAAACAAATTATTAGTGAAGCACCCAGTCTTGTACCTTTTGATCCTAAAAAAAACCTATTTTACAATGTGATGCTTCGAAAAATGGTCTTGGATGTTGCTTGTTCCAGGAGCGTAACAATATTATTAAGTTAGTTGCTTGTGCTTCACGTACAATGAATGGTCATGAAGTACATTACAGTCAAACGGAAAAAGAACTGTTGGCTATTCATTTTGGAACACATAAATTTCACGATTTTATTTATAGGTTAGATACAGATGTGCAAACTGATCACAAACCACTTGTACCAATAATGAAAGAACGAATCCACAAAATAGGCTCCATTAGATTGCAAAGACTTAGATTAAAGCTCTTGAAGTATTCTTTAAATGTGTACTATGTTCCGGGCAAAAGTATTCATATTGCAGATATGCTTTCTCGATCAAGTTTAAAAAATACTGGTTATGTAGACCCTGAAATGTTTGAAATGATTCATTCCATAACCAAACATTTACCAATAACAGATAGCAAACGAGATCAATTTCGTCTGGAAACTAGTAAAGATGCAGTCTTGATGGAGATCCATGATTTTTATTATAATGGTTGGCCAAAATTTAGTCAGGTATCTAATAACTGTAAACCATTTTTTCGCATTTAAAGAATCAATATTTGTTGAGGGTGGCATAGTGTTTACGACCTATGCCACCACAATAGAATAATAGTAGATAGTATGAGAATGATGATTATTGAATTACTGCATAAAGGGCACATTGGTATTTGTAAAACCACCCATAATGCTAGAAAATTATTCTATTGGCCAAAAATGTCAAGTGACATTGAATCATATATCAAACAATGTCGTACTTGTGACAAACATATGTCAGGAAATTTCAAAGAACCATTGATACCACATTCAGTACCTAAACTTCGATTTAGTAAAGTCGGCGGAGATATATTGGAGTTTGACGATAGATCATACTTAATAGTAGTAGATTACTTCCCCCATTGGATTGAAATTATAATGTCGTATATATGATCGCTGATAATTTGCCTTTTATTTCAAGCCACTGTAAGAAGTATTATCGTGACAAAGACATTCTAATCAAAACTTGCTCACCCCATTATCACCAAAGCAATGGACTTGCTGAAAAAGCAATTAACATTACCAAACAAATTATAAAAAAAAGTTTTGATGAGAATTCAGACTACAGAGAACTATTGATGGAATATAATAATACACCATTAATAAACTTAAGTGCATCTCCGGCTCAGATTTTACAAAGCAGGATTCTTCGCTCTCAGTTACCAATGCTGGATTTACACTTAGAACCTAAAATTGAAAACAATATTTATAATAGTAGGAGGATTAGCGGGATGGGGACAAATAACGACAATTCAGCTTTTTTCAATTGCCAACGTTTCGACCATATATTGTGGTCTTTATCAAGGCTGTAAAGACAAGTAACATATAAATATATAAAAATAATAATTTAATTTACAAAATTTAAGAAATTTACACGCAAAACAACAAACGAACGTAACATTTATATACAGAAATTAGTACCTCTTGATATGCCAAAGTCCTGTACAATCTATTCAAAAACGTGGCCATTGTCCACGTCATGGGCAGAGGTTCTCACGATGACAAAAAAACACTAAGAAATTAACATAAAACAATAACGAAAACTCGCGAGCGACGAGCAACAGGACGACCACAAAACCATATCAATGGTAAGGTCGTGATACAGGGCTCAGGCTTCAACGTGAGGAAAGGAGGGGTTAAACCGTTGGATCGTATGTCACCATCAGAATCAAACTCAAGAGGTGCTAGTTCTCGACCTAATTTCATTAAGCAAGTTAGCATATATAACACTTAGGCCCTGTGTGTCCGTCCTGTTATTGATGGTATTGTTAACTGCTATATGGATCATTTCACTAATCATGCGTTTAGTATAATTAGGCTCCCTGTCCAGTATCTTAACGCCGTTAAAATCAAACGCGTGGTCAGACCCAAAGTGATGCTGAGCTAAGGCCGTCTGTTCTTTTTTATTTCTATTACGCTCTTGGCAGTCATATTTATGTTGTTTAATTCTGTTACCCAGCAATTGTCCAGTAGTACCCACGTAGCAACGATTACATTGGTCGCAAGGGATTCCATATATCACCCCCGAACATGACATGATAGGTGTTCTGTCTTTAAGCCTTGTGTATACAGACCCAACAGTCTCAGTATTATAGAATGCTAGCTTACAATTCGGCATTCTCCCTTTAACCAGATTTGTCTGTAGTTGCTCCGTACTGAGTTTTCGTTATTGTTTTATGTTAATTTATTGGTGTTTTTTTGTCATCGTGAGAACCTCTGCCCATGACGTGGACAATGGACACGTTTTCGAATAGATTGTACAGGACTTCGGCATATCAAGAGGTACTAATTTGTGTATATAAATGTTACGTTCGTTTATTGTTTTGCGTGTAAATTTCTTAAATCTTGTAAATTAAATTATTATTTTTATATATTTTTTTCTAATCTGTATATTTTAATTGTAATTCTAAGTTAGTCATGCCGCTGGCCATAAACTAATCGATGTTACTTGTCTTTACAGCCTTGATAAAGACCACAATATATGGTCGAAACGTTGGCAATTGAAAAAAGCTGAATTGTCGTTATTTGTCCCCATCCCGCTAATCCTCCTACTACTTAGTTTATTGGGACGCCAAACACTCGTAGAATATTTATAATCTTCTCTGCAAACAAAAACATGCAATGAAACTTCAGTATGATAAGTTCGCTCGTCGCAATCCAGCATATTTAAAAAAAGGGGAGAAGGTAGTGATTAGGAGTGATAAGGAAAAAGTTTGGTCTAAGGCTATAATTATTGAAAAGGCTAAGGAACCTAGATCATATTGGGTCAGAAAGGAAAATTCTAACAGAATAGTCCGGCGAAATACCAGCCAAATTAAATTGTCTTTCACAAAACCTGAACCCAAAACTTTGGTTGAACCTGATTTGTACCCTGACATGAATGAAGATAATATAACTGTTAGTCAAGGTTTACCAAATAATGATTCAGAAAACTTTATATTCAGCCCTTATAATAGCCCTAATGTAAATGTATTAGAGAATAGGAATTTAAGTAGATCTAGTAGTGTACCCGCTGCGCATGAACCATGCTCTCGTTTCGGTCGTCCTTTGCGACCTCCCCGACGACTTGATCTTTGAGGGAAAGGTGTTAAATATTGACAGTTGAGAACATCCCTAGTGTAGGTATGATTGATGTCAAATTATATGTGTCATCTGTCATTAGAGATAATTGTAGAATTAGGATATTCAAAAACACGTTTGTAAACGTCTCATCATTTTTATTAATATACTTACTTTAGAAAGTTATTTAAAGTGTATTATTCCAAGTATTGAAACAAATAGCGTAAAAAATTAAGAAATGAATAAGCTGGAAATAAGAGAAGTTTCACTTAACACAAAACGACGGTCTTCAATCAATCGTTTGGGATTAATCCAAGCTCACTAAGTATCTTGATCAAAAAGGCCTATTCAAGAACATAAAAATTAAAATGATACGCGGTCAAGGGTTGTGTCGTTTCTTATTTCATTTCGCAGGTGCCTGCTTGCGTGTAAGTGAGAACAGGAGTGTTATAGGGGTGAAATTATTAAATCTTTATTTATTAGGGAAGTGCAAACATTTTTAGAGAAATGGGGAATTGGATACGTATGAGGCAAAAATAACCGGTAAAAATAAAGGCGTAAAATGGCAACTATTTTAAATGTACTATTTTCTATTTTAAATGTACTTATTTGTATCATAGAGTATAGGAACTTGCTTAATGGCTTAATTTCATACACTCATGCCACAACTGCGACTAGATGAAAAACAAAGCGTTTTTATAAATATTTCAGAATGGACATTGCTTGTTTCGATGAAATATTAAATCTAATTAAAGATGATAGCGAAAAAAGATATACCAATTTACGAGAACCTATTTCAGCAGAAGAAAGACTAGCCATTACTTTGAGGTAAGTATATTATTGTTAAAAAAAACTACAAGTTTGAGTTATAAGGATTAAAGAGTGTTAAGTAATCAGCGACCGAATTTTCCTGAGTTTGATGGTTTTTGTCACAGGAGTCTGGAGACGTAAGTGGACGACTGACGTACGAATTGAAATCAGAGTTGTACCTAACTTTTGGAAGTTGACGCTCTGGACATATCCATGTACGATTTTAATACTTGTTGCTGTGACTGCTGTGAGGACTGCTCTTCATAATGCATTTTTTCTTGTTGGGCAATAATTTGCGCAATTTGTAATTTTGTCTCGGCCTGACGTTTACCGGAAAATTTCTTTATGGTACGTGCGTATGATAAGAACAATAAATCAAGATCATTCTTTGTTTCAGTTGTATTTTTGTTTTTAAAATAGCTAATTACTGCTTCCACTGAAGATGTTACTTTCGGAGTCGATGACTTTGTGGTCTTTTGTTTTTTTGATGTTCTAGAGGGTGTTGTGTTATCAACACTCCTATCAGTACGTGTAACAGAATTACTTTCCAAGGTTTCAAAAAAATCGCCAGTTTCCGTTTCTTGATTTATACTTGTCTCCTGTGTATATCATTCACATTTAGTGCTTCTGTAGACTCTGTTTCACTTAAGTATTCAGACACATTTGAAGAAGTTTTTGCAAAAGTCAGAAATGGTCGAAAAATCTCCATGTGCTCTGACCATTGCCATTTTTTGCTTTGTTTTGATGCTTGTCCCGTTTTGGTTTTGTTTATCCTTATAATTCTGACATACGTATCACGTAAATTTTTCCAACTTTTCTTGGCTTCTTCACCTAAAACATTTTTTATTTTAGATTTTTAGCAACTGGAGACAGCTTCCGTACAATAGGGCACAGCTATCGTGTTGGGTTTTCGACAGTTGGTCTGATTGTAAAGGAAGTGTATGAAGCTATATGAACAAGAATGGAGCCTCTTTATCTACCAGTGCCGACCAAAGAAATATGAGAAAGTTCTGCTGAACAATATTCTAGATTGTGAAGCGATCCAAAAACCAGTTTTCTGTACCCACAGAAAAATGGCCGTGATTTCGTACTTATATTGTCTGGGGGCGACGTTTAGCAGAGTCTCAAACTCATTTCTATATCAGGCAGAGGAACATAGACCGGTTTCGCTCTTATTAGAGCTGATCAGTATGGTATACCTCAAACCTGACAGAAAGATAAGTTTGAACGGCTATTAGATTTTTGCTCGAGAGACAGTGTCTATATGTAAGTGGCGCCATCGGACGACGTCAGGTGCTTCCACTAGGGCATGCGAGATGATTGTGAAGAATTCTAAGAATCCAAAGAATTCTAAATATAGCTACAGGGTAGTAACTACCAGTTTTAATAAATTAATGAAACATTCCGACCAGAAATGGCTGTTACAAATGGAGTTAAAAATGTTTATGTTGCTAAGTTATCTCGAATCAATATTAATTCATAGGTAAAATACGTCGGTTGCTTAAGAACACGTGAAATAGAAAATCATAGGCATAGGTATAGGTAGTTCCATAATATGTCGATAGGCAATAGAATGTCAGTTATATCATTGACCGTCTGACGAACAAGTTTATAATAGAAAAAAAGGTAATCTTACGGACTTTTGTTTCTTCCATACTTCTACGATGACCAAAATAGGTGTGTAGTATTCTGGCAATTGACCTGATGGTCACCGGACCGTCGTGAAAGCCTTTCTCCAACTATGACTCAGGACAGATTCATCCTAGAGTATGAGTGAAACTCGGAAGAATTTCACATAGGCGTGGAGATAAGTTCTTAGGATCGGATCGGCTCATCAGCTGGACTAACGAGTCCTCAGACCAGGATGGGTGTCATGCACGGGCTCTATTGACTAGAGGAAGCATCCAGGTCATGGAAGAAATCCGTCATGGAAGCAATCCCTTATGGAAGAAATCCGTCATGGAAGCAATCCCTTATGGAAGAAACCCTTTTGACAAAGGCATATGTTGAAGTATAGTTCTAAATCGAAAGTATAGTGGCTGCTTACCTTTTTCTATGGAGGGCAAAACCAAAAATTGTCCGCCTCATTGCAGGAGACAATGGC
Organism: Taphrorychus bicolor; assembly: GCA_951812265.1. Classification (NCBI taxonomy): domain Eukaryota; kingdom Metazoa; phylum Arthropoda; class Insecta; order Coleoptera; family Curculionidae; genus Taphrorychus; species Taphrorychus bicolor. Next base: position 32,459,472 of record OX638298.1, read on the forward strand.
GTAAGTGCTTATCGCCGGTCAAGAACGAAAAGGCGAGAGCACGAGATACGTAGACGCACCGTCGAGGGCCAAAAGTGGAAGGAGATGTTGCCAAGTACACACGACTATATTTAGAGGAGCAATCGCGTTACCAGCAAAGGTGCGGAACGGCATACATAGGTACCATTAAACCATTCAATAAAATAGAAGATCTGACAACCATGGCATCATAGCGCTGAAGCGATTGGAATAACTTAGAAACATTGTAACCCGATTGAAAATTATAGTTTAAAACAGAGATATAGGGACAAATATGTAAATGAACGCTTTTAGAAAATAAAAACGTTACAAACGGAAAAGATCAATACAAAATTGTTTGTCATTTTTGGAGGTCTCTATCTCGGAAATGCCTTAGCCGAATTTTAAAACCTAACGAGGTTTTGAAAGGTCGTTTCTTCTAGAATCACGGCGGGGATTTGATCATAAATAAGTTATTCTCTAAAGGATATACAGGGTAAAGAAAAAAGCACTGCAAAATGGTTGCATTTCAACCCACTGCATTTGGTAGGTAACGTAATTTCAGAACATTCATTGTTATGACATTTAATGGCGTTAGTCGGTATCTCGGGACATGTTCGGTAGTTTTCGGTTTTTTGGCCTACAAAATAAATTACTGGGATTTTTCAAAAAGTTGACGCTCTTTTGTAAGTGACCCGGTATCGCGAGAATGTCGCAGCCGGTTTTAATAAGATAAATGATCTCTAAAAGATAACTGGTTGTAAAATCAGCGACGTAGACTCATAGTTAATAAAACAATTTTATTCCATTTTGTACAAGGATGGCAAAAAATGTAATAAAAAACTGATTAAAATTTTGTTTACTACGATGTCATGACGGAAGCCTTAACTTTAAGACTCTTTTTGTAATGGCATTTAAGAGCTATGGTCGATATCTCGGGACGGTTTTGGCGGTTTCTTGGTTTTTTGCCTTCTAAATTAGTTACAGGGCGTTTACAGAAAGTTTCAACTGTCTTGTAAGCTATAATACAAGGTATCCTGAAATTAACTGGGAAATCCCTAGGCAAAAATAGGGCACAATGTTTATACAAACATAACCCTCAAACGCTTCGTCTCTGAGATACAGGGTGTTGATTTTTTTTTTCTTTAACTCTTAGAGTTTTTGAGATCTTTAATACAAATTTTGAATATAGGTAACCATTTATTATCTACATCATTGGATATACCAACCGCTAACCAAAATCGACAGGGTGTTATTTTTTCTCGGGTTGTATCATTTTTACCCTCACAAATGTGTTTGTAGCACGCCACTGATCGTTTTTTCTTAAAAGTCTGAATTATCTATTTAATTTAGAAACTTTCTTGCCTCTTGCATCCTTCTCTTAGGTCTCACCGTTTTCGAGTAATTTGCAAAAGTGTTTAGGAATGCACATAATTTTTCCATAAGAAATGCCTATTTTCTGCGTTCGTATTTAAATTGCCAGATCCTGATGAGAAAAAGTCACTTATGGAAAAATTAGGTGCATTTCTAAACACTTTTGCAAATTGCTCGAAAACGGTGAGACATAAAACAAGGATGCAAGAGACAAGACAATTTCTAAATTGAATAGAGAACTCAGATTTAAGAAAACCCGATCAGTGGCGTGCTACAAAAAAGTTTGTCATGGTAAAAGGGATACAACCCGAGAAAAAATAAGACCCTGTCGATTTTGGCCAAAGGGGTATATCCAACGATGTAGATAATAAATGGTTACCTGTATTCAAAATTTGAGTGAAATATCGCAAAAACTCTAAGAGTTAAAGAAAAAAATTAAAACAAAATTCAACACCCTGTATCTCGGAGACGATAAACTCGGCTGCGGCATTCTCGCGATACAGGGAGATCTACAAAAGAGCGTCAACTGTTTGGAAAACCCCTATAATTTAATTTGTAGGCCAAAAAACCGAAAACTGTCAAACATGTCCCGAGATATCAACTAACGCCATTAAATGTCATAACAATGAATGTTCTGAAATTACGCTACCTACCAAATGCAGTGGGTGGAGATGCAACCATTTTGCAGTGCTTCTTTATTTACCCTGTATATCCTTTAAAGAATAACTTTTAATTTAACAAATTAAGATCAATGAAATAAGTAATTTATGAAATAGGAGAAACCACGGTTGTGTTTCCCACTTAGGAACTAGTACTATTCCTTTTGCTTTGTCAGATATTATTTTATGCAAGACTTTTAGTACGGGCAGAAAGGTGGGAATGCATAAAATTTATACTAAGACCAGCTTAACGTGAAAGCATCCACTTCTACTGAATTGGGGTCTAGTTTCCATGATATATATTTTTCGCATTTCCTTTTATTTTTTAAGTTTCGACGCGAATAAATCTATAACAGGTGTCCCCAATTTCTGGCATATTATTTGAAAAGCATCAGAACGTTCATATTCAGCGTCCACATTTTTTGATCGCGACTCACGGTGTTCATTTTTCTTAGTGTTAATATAAGATGCTGGCACTGACAACTTTTTATTTTCACAGTATTGCCAAAATTCTTTGCCTATTCTTGCTAGATGTGCATATTTTGCCCCCCCCCCCCTCCCCTCCTTTTTTCTTGATAGTAGCTATCGTCGTCACATTCTCCAATTTCAGTCAACTATTGAGATTGGAGTGTTGCTTAGTGAAGGGTTTCAAGGCATATAATGCCGCCAATAGTTCCAGTTCGTTCATATGGCGAGTTAATTCTGTAGATCCCCAAAATCCATTGGTGTGGATGCCATTGCAGGGTGCCCCCCCACCCTGTGCCAGATGCGTCTGAGTATATTACCAAAGCATAAGTATCAGTTAAAATTGGTGACTGTTCCGTTTTCAAATTTGAGAGCACGCGCCGCAAAAGATTTGTGTCGGTTGAGCATATGTACTTTATACCTTTCTAGAGGTTTTGTGTATACCCACCCATACTGTACAGCAGGACAGGCTGCCACTAATGTCCCAATTAGTTCTGCAAACTTCCGAATTTTACCAGATTTCTGCACTTTTTCGGAGTTGTATGTTTCAAATGGACCTGAGGGGTCGCGTCGGGTCCAGTTCAGTTCAAAACAAACATGAATCTTGACGGCGGAAAATGGTTGTCACGACAGATGCAGTTTTTGATGATATTTCACCAATAATTATTAACAATTACGTATTAAATGTATGTACTTCAATATTTACAGGGTTTTGATAATAATAATATTTACTTGAAAATATATATGAGATCCAGTCTTTTAGCTGCTAAAATCAGCAACAATACTGACGATTTAATCCAGAGCCCAGTCAAATGTAAACGTTTTGTAAGTAAAATAAACCTCCATACAAATACATTATATAATGTATTATTCCTTATACTGTGTCCATACATTATAATATTACATTTATCTCTATTCAGAAATATATTTATTGTAGGTTTGTAGGTATATACCTACGTTTATTACTAAATAACTACTTATTTTCATCATGTCATTCAGGCTGAGAAGAAGCATTGGAATTCTACACCCTGCAGTACTGATAATGACCATGTTCTTGTAGACCTTCCTAATAGACAAACAAAAACTTCAAAAAAATCATAAATATTTCACAAAATCGAACTAAAACACAATCCAAACCAAAAACTGACGCCACGCTAACAAAGAAAAAAGAAATTGAGTCCCTACAAAGATACAATAGGTTTGGTGCAGCAAGTGACCTGTCATCGAACTTCCCATATCCAGGTTGGAGCTATTGGATAACATTGCTGCATAACTGCACAGGAATTAAATAAAATTGGAACTTTGCAGATTCTGAAAGTTAAAAGAAAGTTATTTTCTGCAAAATATGTTAGTGAACGAAATTTTTAGCTTTTTTGCAAGAAACTAGTTTAAAATATGAAAAAAGGCAATATTTACTAATTGGAAATTGAAAACTTATCTGCTTTCAATATTTCCAAAAATATTGCAGCGTTTAAGAAGGAAACAAACAGAAACAACTACTGCGAGGGCTAATATCCCTACCGGCATTGAATTACACTGTTTGTTTCAAAGCTCACTTTACAAAGCAAAAAAATATTAAAATGAATTAATAAAGTAATAAAAAATCAATGCTAAAAAGCCAAAATATATTAAGCTCTTTGCAAAGAATATAGAACTGGGGTTTAATTAAGATATGTGAAAAATGCACATGTATAATTACAATTTGGAAATTTGAAAACTTATCTGCTTTCGGCATTTCCAAAACCTTGTAGTTATACATAAAGAAGGAAACAAATAGAAACAACTACTTCGAGGGCTAATACCCCTACCGACATTGAATTATACTATTTGTTTCAAAGCTTAAATATTATAGAAAACATACATAAAACAAAGATGAAATACAAGAAAGTGCTTTAGAATAAAACAAAAAAATAACATAAAAGATAAATTAAAGTTTCTTTTTGAAATGTGAGTCAAAGTTACTAAACGTATATGTTAATCAAAATTATTTACTACTCTCTTTTGGACGGAGTAATTGCGTAATTACTTTCTAGAGGCGTATATACTATATCCAAGAGCTCAACATAACGGTCCCGAAGAAAACGTAAAATCCTACTTTTGTTAATAATATTTGTAATAATAAAATAAGTAAAAATAATTGTTAATAATATATTATAATATTTAATAATTATTTTATGAAACTTTTAAATTGAAAAGCAAAAATTAATCAATAAAAATTCACAATTCTATAGATAACTGATAATTATTAGAATTTAGAATACTAATAATGATACACTGGAATTATTTAGAATAAGTACTCTGCGACCAGGTCAGTCTTTCTGTTTTGCCGATTCTGCCTACACAGACCCTAATCGGCTTTAGGTACAGTTTAAAAATGTACTTTCCAATCACACTATTGATATCTGAGCATTACGTGATTGGAGTTTGTTAAGTAGCCCATTACTTGAACTCCAAATATTTTGGTAATAAAAAATGCTGAAATCAGAATTTTGTTTGTTTTTACTTTGCAATGTTTGTCTTCATAGTGCTTAACTTAACCAAGGCCAAGGAGGATACCATAATACTAAGTAAAGAATTACACCCTCATTGGTGCTTAACATACAGTTCCAATCATATTATTTTTGCTGTTTTTTGTAATTGTTTAACTAGAGTTATGTTTTTAATACCTTAACAGCTTTATTCTTGTTGTAGAGTATGGAAATGACAAAAAAGTAGCTAAGTAAGGAAACAGAAGCCATTCCTCATAAGTAGTATATACCGCAATGAAAGGAAAGTTATATTAAAAAGAAGGTAGCAAAATGGTTTTGTGTTTTGTGGCATATATTTTTAAACATATTTACTTAAGTAGCTAATTTATTTATATAAATTAAAAATATGTTTTTATATTCTAGCAGTACCAGTGAGATTGTATTGAAGAAAATCTTCGAATAAGTGATTGTTACAATAAAATGTGTGTTCCATTAAGAGACAGGTTTAGTTTTAAATTCTTCAATAAACAATTATAACCACAAAAGTAAAAATATTTTTATATTAAATTGAGGAGGAACATTTATAATTTATTTTTTCTACAAACGTCAAATAATGACGCATTTTACGCTTTCATTTGACAAACGAAAACCTAGCCTTTTTTGAGGATCAGAATGTGAGTGTACTTTTCCGCGCGTTGCCCAGGACAGCAAGCGAAAAATATTTTTTCGCTTGCTGTCAGTAGCAACTACCACCACTCAACCAATTATTAAAAACGTCATTGTCACTTTGATATAAATTTTCAGATTGTGTTTTCAGTTATGCTCAGTTGTGATTCACATTATTTGAAATTGATCGTTTGAAGAAAAAACGTTGTATGCATTACGAGCACAAAGTAACTTTTTTGCTCTCGAGTGATTGCCGCTCTCCGCTTCGCGTCGCGCGGCAAACTTCACTCTCCGAGCAAAAAAGTTGCACTTTTCGCTCTTAATACATAAATAACTATTTTCTACAAACGTCAAATAATGACGCATTTTACGCTTTCATTAGACAAACGAAAACCTAACCATTTTTGAGGATCAGAATGTGAGTTTACTTTTCCGCGCGTTGCCCAGGACAGCAAGCGAAAAAGATTTTATCGCTTGCTGTCACCAGCAACTACCACCACTCAACCAATTATTTAAAACGTCATTGTCAGTTTGATTTAAATTTTCAGATTGTGACTTCAGTTATGCACAGTTGTGATTCGCATTATTTGAAATTGATCGTTTGCAGAAAAAACGTTGTATGCATTACGAGCAAAAAGTAACTTTTTTGCTCTCGCAGCGCTTTTTGAATTGTTTAATACTTTTATCATAAACTTATTTGATAGTCATGTACCTCTGCGAACTGCGAGGATATCAACGAGAAAAAGTCCTTAGCTCACACTGAATATAAAATATCTAATGACCCTAAGAAGTAAGGCACTATCGAGGTATCGGAATAGTAGGACTCCCAGGAATTGGGAATCGTATAGGGCACTGCGTAACCTCACCACGGCCTCGGCGCCGGTAGAACGAGAGAAAAAGGCATATCTCGAGTAGAGTTTTCAACCTAACAATTCAAAGAAAAATTGGACTCTGCTCCGTGAGCTGAGCGTTTACAGAGGTTCCGGGCCCGGCGAGTTGGGCACGAAATGGTCTGCTGATGAGGTGAATGACTATTTCGTTAATATTGCACAGATTATCCCTGATCCTGGAATAACCTAAAACAGAATGTACCCGCGTTTGGCTTCAGATTGGCTGCGGATGAGGAAATCATCATTCTCTATAAATTGAAGAGCCATAGGGGTCGATGGCATAGGCATTGTCATGTTGCTGCATTGTTATCCGGTCATCTTGCCAGTACTGATTGATCTTGTTAATTTTTGTATTGAAACTTCTACATTCTCGAATGTACGGAAATGTGCATATTATTCCGATACCTTAAGTGTCGACACCCAACAAGCTGAAAGATCTGCGACCCGTCAGCATTTTGCCAACAACTTCCAAAATTATTGAAAAAATCATGAATAATCAGATGAGGTAGTATGTACTCCAGAATCAGCTAGTTTCATTAGTGCAGTCAGGATTTCGTCCTCCGCTCAGCTGTGCTACAGCACTGTTGAAGGTGCTTGATGATATTATATTCATAGCGACTGATAATGGCCAACTCACAATCTTGGTTTGTTTAAACCATTCAAGGGCATTCGATAGACTTAATCACGCACTCATGGTTGCTATTATGAAGCATGTAGGTTTTGAGGTCAGTGCTTGCGGACTTCTCTGGGAGCACTTAAGAGGACGAACGCAGGTAACGAGGAGGGGCAATTCTACTTCTCAGCATAGTCAACTAAAGTTTAGAGTTCCTCACGATTCCATTCTGGAGCCCTTGCTCTTTTCTTCTTTCTCAAACACGTCACAGCTTAATGCAGGAGCAAAACTGATTTGCTCCTGTCACTTTTACATGATGATTGAGGTGATTGACGACACTCAGCTGTATCTTGGGGCTGCTCCTGGCAACATACAGCAAGCAATTGAGGGCATGAACACTAACCTTGAGACCATTGCCAGGTCATCATATAGACACTGTTTAGAAATTAACTTCGCTAAATCAAAGGCTCTGCTTTTTACAGAAAAGATATGAAAATCAAATCCAACTCACTCTATATAACGAACCTACAACCTTTGTTCAATCAGCCAAAAATGTGGATTTGGTGAACATATTACTCTTTGTATAAAAAGAACGTTTGCTAATTTAAAAATGATTTATGGACATCGCAATATGCTTTCGCCAAACATAAAGAGAATATTGTGCGATACCCTGGTGTTATCGCACTTTAACTTTGCTGATGTATATGATTCCACTTGCTCAGGATAGGGACCGTATTCAACTAATACAGAACCATTGCGTTCGATTGATTGGGGGTATCAGGGCTAGGGAGAGCGATGTGACGGCCAAAATGCGTAGTATCAAATGCCTGAGAATGGATGAGAGGTAATGCACTTCTTTGTAATGATTAATAAAATTATTGCACGGAGATCCTGGTTATTTGTATAGCAAAATAAAGTTTCGATTTGACTTGACTTTAGACATACAATGACAGTCTGTCTGTCCGTGCACTCAACTAGCCAGTTTGAGAAGTAATTTAGTTTCAACGTAGCAAAATATTACAACAGGCTACATGCCGGCGCCAGGGTACTGCAAAATAGCCGATTCAAAAATCACGTAAAGCGCAATATAGTTCTCAACGACTCCGCAGCTGCTCTGGGTATCAGCTGCTTTCATTCTTGAAGTTTCAGATGTCAAATTTAAGTTGTTGGTGAATTTAGCGGGATTAGGACAAATAATGCACCTCTTCTTTATTTGAAAATGGCCGACGTTTCGACTATTTATTTAGTCTTCATCAAGGCTAAAACCAATAAGTTCAATAGTAACAAATCCCTGGGCCCAACATAAAATTGTAAATAATGCTTGTTCAAATGTGGAACGTACATTCCTATACATCCTGTGATATTATATAATACTCCTGTTTACAAACATACCGAAGGAACTAGTCTTGTCAATTATTAGTCAACGTTGGAAATTTCTATCAGCGTACACACCCATTTCTAAGAGTGCGTTTTTGAGTATTGTGGAGTTCTTGTTTTCTAGCAGTTACTTAGGTTTGATGGAGGATGGTATCAACAGCTTGAAGGCTCCGCCATGGGAAAACCCGCTAGCCCGGTTCTCGCTAATATCGTCATGAGCGAATTGATATCCTGTGTTGTGCGTGATATCCCTTTCTCGATACCATTCCTTAAGTTATATGTAGATGATATGATTCTCGCTTGCCCAGTGAATAAAGTCACTGAGGTATTATCCCACTTTAATAGTTACCACGAACGGTTGCGGTTCACAGTGGAGATTGAAAGTGACGGTCGGATCCCTTTTCTTGATGTCATGATTATACATAATGCAGACGACACGTTATCTACGGATTGGTCCAAATCCGTTATCTACGGATGGGTCCAAAGACCCACAACTTCCGGAAGAGTCATTAATTACCGGTCGGGTCATCCCACTTCACAAAAAACTGCTACCATAAAAAATTTGCTTTATCGTAGTTTTATGTTGTCTAGCCCACAATATAGAACAAAAAACGAAAACATAATAAAAGATATTCTAAGAAATAACAGCTACCCCTCTTCTTTCGTAAACAGGATTGTGAATAATTATAAGGTCCATCTATCACAATTGGAACATGGCTCCCATCCATCCTTAGAAAAAAGCGAATCCTTATATTGTAGATTTCCTTACATACCTGGCTTGTCTGAGGCAATACAGAAACAAATCCGGGAAAAAAACCCGAAATGTAGGTTGGCGTACTACAATACTAATACGGTTGGCAACATCTTCTCACGGTTGAAAGATCAAACACCACACAGCTTGGCTTCGAACATTGTATATATGATTCCATGTGCTGATTGTGATTCTTGCTATGTGGGCCAAACTCGCCAATACCTCAAGAGCCGAATATATCAACATAAGTATGAGTGTCGCGAGGGAAGTCTTGAGAGGGGTGAGATGACGGCACTGGCACATCACCATTTTGTCACCGCACATAATTTCGATTTCTCAAAAGTTTCCATTGTTGACCGGGAATATAATTATAAAAAACGCCACATTTCGGAAATGATACATATAAAATTAAATAACACTGTCAATTTTAGAACCGACACACAGGGCCTTAGCAGCCACTATGAACACCTGCTAAGACTTCACAATAAACATAAGGGAAAAAAATAACAGAACCATAATTGTTTCCAACCTTCCATCTGGATTGGTAGTTGGGAACCTTAAAGTGATCGACACTTGATAGCGGCCCCCCTCGTCATGAGCGTACTACATCTTTATATTGGGCGTTAGTGCCAAGCAAATTATTGTTATTCGCAAATTTTGTACCTTGGGCAGCGGATGTGTGTTTTGTCGAGCCTAGGATACCAGGGTCACCGAACAATCGAATGGAGTTTGCTACCGTAACTATCTTAAATCGTACTTTAACTGACTACCCTCTCTAAGTGAGAATAGGTAAGTTCTTTCATCCGTAATGTACACCTCCATGTTTACTGGTTACTTGGTATTGTCGGTATTTGTCAATTGTTAATTCTTGTAGTTGTCTACAGTTTGTCTGTATATTTAATATTTTTATTTTTTTGTGTTTAAAACATTTTTTTACATTTGATATATGTGATGGATGTATAGGAATTTACGTTCCACATTTGAACAAGCATTATTTACAATTTTATGTTGGGCCCAGGGATTTGTTACTATTGAACTTATTGACGACTATTGAACTATAAGACTAAATAAATAGTCTAAACGTCGGCCATTTTCAAATAAAGAAGAGATGCATTATTTGTCCTAATCCCGCTAACTTCACCAACAACTTATAACTTAAGGACGCTAATTACAACAGTCAAATTTAAGATTTAGTCTGTTTTTCTCATCGACCTTCAAACTAGATAGACTCAGTGAGTCAATCATAAAATGTCAGTAAGTTTACTTCCAACAAGCATATGGACCAAAGCGGGAGCGCGTCGCGAGGGGAATGAAAAATAGGCGCTGAGTCGGGTAATCGGTGAAAACTTGATACATGCACTTACCTATGATACGAAAGATTTCTGTTCCAATTTTATAACTAGAAATCTTAGATATGCCACAATATCTCACCATAAAGATAAAATATTTAATAAAACACCAAAAAAATCTCACAAAACGTTCGCAAACACAACGGAAACACGTTTTGGCGTTTTGTGGTTGACATCAGTTCAATGAAGTTGACACACGCATTGAATTGACAGCACTGTTGCCAATTCGTCAATTAAGAAGATTTTCTAATTATGTTTTGATCGCGCTGTACGGCTACATTTGGCTACACAACATATAAACATATGGGTTGTGTAGTTGGACCCTGAGAGCAGGCAACATCGCACCGAACCTTTACAAATGATGCCACACAAAATTTTGTAAATAAACGACTCTAGTTAATTCTTCCCCTGTGGTTTTTCTTTTGATTCTAGTTGGGCCTTTATAATGCAAATACTAATATATTATAATAAAGATACAGTTTGCTTTGTCATTATTATCTAGCTATATTATTTTGTGGGATAATTAATTAACGGGTTAAGTGAGGAATCTGTGATTCGATTTCGCTCTTTGCAATTCGTTTATTGTTGGACACTGGAACTGAAACAGTACTTTTCAGTTGATTTTGTCCTAGACCCCCCCCCCCCTTTCTTCCCCTGCAAAATAATACTGAATAAGCCCGCTTTAGCGTGACTTTTATAACTATCAGTAAAACTTTGTAACGGTTGAAAACTGTCGCTAGAATTAGTCCTGCAAATGCGGATATTTGTCGTTTATTTGGGGCTGAAACGTTTGTTGTTCTGCTCGAGTGTAAAGATTTGAGGTTGTTTATTTACCTTTTTTTTGCTAACCTGTGGAAGGTGGATAGGGTTCGCGTTTTGTCTTGTCAGGGGGTCTCAGGACTGTACTGGCAGTGAATTGCGCCCATTTTCCTTGCCTTTGTTTCCATAAGGGAGGCCACAGATTTTAATAAGTTTAGGAAATTATAATCCCAAAACTTGGAAATAAATAAACAACTGACTTATTTCAAATGTCGGATTGATTGACTGATATATTGACGGCATTGTTTTGGCAATGGGTGAATTGTGTAGATATGGAGGTGACTGCCTATCAGCCTAAGTGCTTCGGTTTCTTGGCCGGAAGTCCGCCATGTTTGAGAGGACTTTGCTAATTCTTTGCTTGCACCTAATAGCCCCTTGTTAGCTGTGCGTAAGTCAAACGTTATTTTATGATAATATCATCAGATGAAATGGAAAACATGTGGGACAAACTTAAAGTGGTACATTTTGCTTATTTTCTGAGGAGTAAAAAGGGTAGCGAGAGCAAGTATTTTGGGTGTCGTCCAAAAAGGCCTTTCGATAACAATGAGAATTGATATTCGTCAATTGTTCGTTGCGCGCTGGCGCTCTCGACTAATATCTTTTCCCCACCTCCACCTTTTATCTATTGAAAATCGGAATATTGGTGAAGATCTATCTTTCTGGATCAAAACACGTGGACGACACCACTCATCTCTTCGCTGCTACTCATTTCGACGTAAAAGTGTAAATCACTACGTGGGATTTAGTCGATTTGTAGTAGTATTTCAACTTCCCTTGGTTGGTGTTAGTTTTGGGGTCACTCGACCAGTTTTTGGGACATTTTTGGATGAGGGAAGTTGAATCAAATTTCGGGATTGTGCAGCAAGAGGTAAGTTCACGTCGGCCATCTTCTTGGTTGAGGGGTTTTCTTTTCCTTCCACTGAGCCTTTTGTATTTTCTTTCTATCAGAGTTTGGGCCTACACGCAAAGCATTTGTCAATCTATACTACGATCCAGGGCCACATAAGCCACTGTACCACGTCTCAGCAAGGTTAATGTGAGGGCTGAAAGCAGCCACACCACGTGTTATTTTGTTCTGTTTTTGGGAACCCTCGTGGACGAGGTAATTATTCATTAATTTATCTATGTTTAGAGTTTTATGATTTTTCTTTATTTGTTGGATTTTTCCAATCCAATCTGGGGTCATTATGGGGTTAAGCTGCCTGGGTGGATTTGTTTCAATTATTGAATAACTTTTGCTTATTTTATTTATTGCTTTTAAGTTTACTAAGTCCATTTGATGTAAAGTAGTTTATGAGCAAAATTTATTGGTTAACTTGTGTATGTAATCGCTTCACGAAACATGCGTTTAAAGGAAAAATTAACTAGGTCATGGGACATCTTAGTAAATAATGTCCTTCCTAGGGTGTTTCCAAGGGGGCCTACCGCCACCATTAGTGTTTCCAAGGGGACCTACCGCCACCTTTAGTCTTTCCAAGGAGGCCAACAGCCACTTTAGTGTTTCCAAGGGGCTACCAGGCACCATTATTGTTTCTGAAAGTTAATCACCACCTTATTGTTACCGAGGGGTGCAAATCACCACCTTATTGTTCAAAAACCACCACTATTGTTGTAAGAGGCACACATCTACCACCATAATTTTTGGAGGGCCAATAGCCACTACCTTTTGCGTTGTTTTGGACCTAAGGCGCCTAGCCTTTGTGACCATCTGTAATAGCGTCGTGTCAAGCTAAGTAGTAGTATTTAAGTTAACCTGTTTTTTTATTGTTACGCTTGGTGATCACCACTAGGGAAATATTTTCCAGACAACTGTGATAAGTAGAATTAAGGAAAACCTTTCACTCATTGACTTGAAGTACAATCATCATATTGTACAACATTGATTTCGTTCTTTGATATTATAGGACATAAATTAAACTTGTTAGTTTTATTTTGTTTGCAAGTACTATGGGTATTTTGGAAGAGGCTAAAGGGAACTGATCAGCTACCTAACAGCGTAGGATCTTTCCAATTTAATTGATTAAAATTGATGGCGCCCCGAACTCACTTTACCGGCCTGTTTTGTAGCACTTTTTGTTCCTAACCTGATACTTTTCCCTGAGCACTTTTTGAATATTCTAAGATACCTTTACTGAAATTGAAGTGTTACAACTTCAGTTTGAAGTTAAAACACCAGCTGATTGCTTAAAGTGCAGTATGTGAGTTTAGTACTAGCACAGTATAAAGAATAATACATTATATCAGTATTGTCAGTTCGTGTCGGCACTTTTGATATTTCCAAAACTAAAGCGTGCCGCGCCCGGCAATTTGCTCGAGTAGTTACGAGGGGACAAACACATGCGATGCACTGCCAAAGTATTGCCAAAACCGGGCAAAACCAGTTTGGTGGTGCACCGGCCGGCCGCCGGGCGGACGGGGCAGCCGCCGGGCGGACGGGGCAAGGGGAGGGGAGTTTCAATTTTTCGACCGACTGACGCTACTGATATAATGTATTATTCCTTATACTGTGGTACTAGTGTCTACTGAATTTGCTGCAACAAAGTCGGTAATTACATGTGATGCTTTTATTTGTGTCGGGCTGACTGGAATCACGTACGCCATTTCTACAGATTAGATTAAATGCCTTTAATTGTTAAAATTGTATCAAGCTAACTAAGGTTGCGTATATTTCAAAGCATATACAGGGTGTTCCGAAATTAGCATGCAATAATTTAACTGCGTATTCTAGAGCAGAAAATATGACAAAAAGTTTATATTTAACATGGGTGTTAAACTTTAAAGTTTTAATTGTTGTTTTTGTCATCGCTCTAGTTTCTGAGATAATCACTTCAAAATTGGAATAGGGGTATCTGATTATGCTCTACATAGATGGGCTTACCAACTGTCATTCAAAATCTACAGAAAAGTATTTTACTGGGATCATGCCCCCTTTTAACCCCCAAATTTGTTTATCGTACGCCACTGACTGTTTTTTTCTTAAAATTTTTACTCCCTGTTTAATTTGGAAGAAAATTTGTGCTCTTGTATGAACTTCGTATCTCTAACTGTTTTCGAGATATTTGCGAAAATATGGAAACGAAACTTTCCATGAAGCGGGTCAGATGCATTATGAATTATCTAATTCCCAAAGAGGTTAACTTGCGTACTAGGTGTTTATTTATAAACATAAACTCTCCTTGTCAGAAAGAGTAGAAACAAAAAAAAATCAAATAATTTTCTTTTTGTAATGGAAAATTATAGCAATCGGGAGTTTGCAGATATGCATTTCGTTTATGGCTATTGTAACGGACGAGCACTTGCTGCCCAACGAGAGTATCAACGAAGATATCCCAACCGAAGGCAACCAGGACGAAGGATATTCTCTACCCTTCATAGAAGATTAGCCGAAAATGGAAATTTCCGTAATGTTAGAGGAAAGGGGAGGCCACAAAACGGTCATGACTATTTAAATGTGCTAAACCATTTTGAAGATAATCCCTCAACTAGCATTCGAACTGTTTCCAGGCTTACTGGTGTTCCAGCAACAAGTGTATGCTCATGAAACCTATTTGAAGTAGAACTAAATTGTGATCAAAGTGATGTAACTTTACCTACTATTTCAGATTTCAAGAATGTTATCAATTGAAGGTTTGCATCCTTATCATTTTCAAAGTGTGCAGGAGCTGTGCGAAGCTGATTTTGGACCAAGACTAGAGTTTTGCCATTGGATTTTGCGTAACAACAATTTGCAGAATTTGATGTTATGGTCAGATGAGGCAACGTTAACAAGAAACGGAGTTTTCAATCTGGGAAATCGAAAATCCACATCTAGTGCGCAGAACCAATTTTCAGCATCGATTTTCAGTTAACTTGTGGGCTGGAATTATTGGTGGTAGATTAATTGGAGCTATTGAAATACCTCCCAGATTAAATGGAAGAGTATATCTAAGATTCCTACAAGACCAGCAGATAAATTTGTTAGAAGATGTGCCTCTTGATGTAAGAACAAATATGTATTTCCAGCACGATGGAGCTCCGGCGCATAGTAGTCGACTCGTACAAGAGTGGTTAAATCAGGCCTATCCAGAACGATGAGTAGGAAGAGATGGGCCGATAACTTGGCCACCTCGCTCGCCTGACCTAACTCCGTTAGATTATTACTTCTGGGATAGATTAAAAAGCATTGTTTACCGCCCCGATGTGAATTCTCGCGAGGAACTGTTAGAGACAATAAATAATAAAGTGTTGAATTAAGGCAAAATGAATTTGAAATTAACAGAGCTTCTCATGCAATAATAAGGCGAGCACAGTTATGCATTAGACAAAATGGCGGTTATTTTGAACATTTGTTGTAGGTAAACAGTGTCCTTCATGGTAAGTGGTTGTATTTTTAAAATAGTTTATTTTTTTTATCAATTCAGTTAGTAGGTATTAGTTTAATTATTATTAGTAGTATTCATATTACCGTGTCATATATGTTTGTATTTAAAAATTTTATAAACACCGTAAAAATTACACTCAGTTGTCCTTTTAAATATGTTGGTGCAAATGGGGGTCCAAGATATTTCCCTAAATATCTCAAAAACGGTTAGAAATACGAAGTTCATACAAGAGCACAACTTTTCTTCCAAATTAAACAGGGAGTAAAAATTTTAAGAAACAAACAGTCAGTGGCGTACGATAGAAAAAGTAAAGAAAGCCAACTTAAAAACAACAAAATTTCGTTTTTAAATTTTAAAGGTTTTCAGGTTTAAATATGAACGTCCTGCTGGTTAACCTTAATTTAGTAATTTTTTAAACAAGGCGAGTCACAAAAAGCCTGTATTTTTATAATTTTTTAATGTCAACTTTACTTCTATATGTTCGAATAAACCGACATAATACACAATTATATAGACATTTCAAACAACAAATAAAAATCAAAACCACCTTTAGCACGACGATTATAACATCAATCATAAAATATTTATACCAGGCAAGTCCCGCTCCTGTAACCCTCAAGTGATGAGCTCCCTTATGTCTAATGACATACTCCGTCCAATAAACTGCCGTTTGCATTGGTGCCATGGGCCTGTCATGGAAAATTGTGGACAATCTTTTAGCATTGTTAGTATATTTAGGGTTTTGTAACAGCTCTTCTATGGCATGCTTTAGCTGTTTTCTGTTAAAATTTTCATCCAAATGGTCTAGTTTCAAGGCATATCCTCCTTGAACTGCGATAATTGAATTCCTTTCCTGGTCAGCAAACATTGGCAAACAAAGCACTGGCACTCCATGATAAACGGCTTCAATGGAGCTCAGCATCCCTCCATGGGTAATAAACAGTTTTAAATTAGGATGTGCTTAAATTTAAAAACCAACTGTGTTTAATATTACTTTAATATAGAAAAAATCGTAGAAAGAAGTTACCCAGAATATCTTGCTGAGGCATCCAACTTTTGATCAAAACGTTATCTGGTTTATTCGGTAAACTGGTTTCAAATTTCCAAAGAATTTTATATTTCAAATTCCTAAAAACTTCAAGAAATATGTCCCTTTTGGCTACAGGCATATCTTGGCTTTTCACCGCAGAACCCAGACTAAAGAAAATAGCTCCTTCAGTTGCGTTATCTAAGAAGTCTTGCAAGTCATTAGGAAGTTGCATCGGCTCGTCAACATGATAACCTCCAATTTCCACCATGCTGGGTACTAATGGAATGGATTGTGAAAAGCTGGGGTGGGAGTTCAGGAATATGAGGGAGACGTTATTTCCAAGAGAATCTAAATCAGGTATGTCGGGATACAACTCACTCACAACTGGTTGCTGAGCAGCAAGCATTTGATATTTGAAAAGACCGTTTAGCAGCAATATGTAAAATAAATTTAACAATCTATCTAAAAATCCTGCTCCTTCATTTAATTCTGGAAAATATTTTAATATATTAGACGAAGTAGCAACTGGTTCAGGGTTTGCCACTTTTCTATTGGAAATGTAAGTAGCACCGAGGCTACTAACTATTATCGTAGGTACTTTGAAAACATGAGAGAAAACCAGGAAGCAATCGTTGCCGAAACCTTGACCTAGCACCAATAGATCAAAAGTACTTCCAGATTCCAGCAGCTTTTTAGTGTTGAGATGAAGCAAAGTGATTTTGCAGATATTTACGTTCCAATCAGTATAGCCTTTAAGAGTACTGATCAAACTACTTTTACGATGGTTCAACTTATCATCTTTTGAAATCATCGCTGAAAAATTTTGCCTTAAAAGGGATTGGAAAAAAGTCGAAATCTTACCATTGAATTGGTCTTGAAAGCCATCCAAAACTATGTCTACCCAGGTACAGTTTTTTGGAGGGTCTTTGGTGGGAAATGGAGTGACGAACGTAATATCGTGTCCAGCTTCAGCCAAACCCTTCATTAGTTTCAATCCTAGAATATAGTGGCTGCCCCATGGCAATGGAAAGACTCCTAATATTCTCGAACAATCACATAGAGTGCCAATAACAAAGAGATTCACTAAACATTTTAACGAGAACATGGTGGATGTTAACAAGTATGATGAAGCACTTATAACGAACGGTATAATGGTAAGAATGAAGGCAATTTATTTTTGTCTAGCGCTTTATCTATAACCTTCACACTAATTAAGTAAAAAAGCAAATATGTTTTTCCTAACTCAGGACTTTTAACCGTTAAATATTTTTTTTAGATGAGCTGTCTCTAAACATAAAAAGTTATTAACACATAGATAATATGTGTGCTGTCACGGCTGAATTATTGACCATTGTCAAATAAAAGAAATAGAATAAGGAGTCAAGTAATTAATCATTGAAAATGCTGTTTTCGACCTTTTAAACGACTGATGAACCACCATTTCGCAAGCTCTAACTGTGCTCATCCCCATACTACGGCTGAACTTTTCTTGAATGGTGGGTATAATTAACACTAAACTTATATTTAATTGATTAGATACCTTTTTTAGCTGCTACTGCTATTACATACCCGTTTATCAATGTTTATGGCTTTTTACCATGTGGGTATAATTTATATATATGGTTTTAGATAATGATTATGCTGAAAGTTTGTTAAGGAAGCTGAACATAGATATATCATCTGAGGTACAGGATCCTTTATATATATAGATATCAACAACAGAAATAGCATCAGTGCAAGCTGTAAATCCAAAAGAACATTCTGAAATGGACGGACCATCATCACAAAACTCATTAACAAAAAAAGAAATCATTTGGTGTAGAAAAAAGCCTACAAACATTGACTTAGAAGCAACATCAAGACTTCTAAAATGACGGCAAAAAATGGTCAGTTAGTTTGATGATCAAAGAACAGTAAAGGCTAAACTTTGGAATCGTATTGCTATGACACTGCAGTCAGAATTTGATCTAGGAGACAATGGGGCTGAAAAATGCAGGCAAAAATTTGCCAATTTACAAAGCTAACATATGGCGTTCATAAGACATCAGAAAACTACTGGAACAGGAAAGATTGATGATGTTCCTCCATTTTTTGATGAGATGCACTCCATATTAGGTAAGTACGTACTATTGTGTAAACAGGTCAATAGTTCTTATTTCATACATCTTACATGATATGTCTTAAATAGATTTATCTAAAGCATAAACCCATGCATCATTAAAAAAAATATTTCAAAAATATATTTACTCAGTGTCAGGGTTCACATTATCAGAAAAATGTACACTTCACCTGCTTTATGTTACTAGTACAATAAAGTGCTGAAAAACTGTTCTATAAATAGCACTTTATTTGTCAATTGTCAAGTTATTTTTAGCACTACTGTTAAAAGTAGGCTACTTTAAATCACTGGTGTTAAGAGTACAGTACTTTTAACACTGGTTTTATAAATAGGTAAATACGACGAACTTTAAATGCAAGGATCATTTGTAGAAAAAATACTGCTTGGTATTCATGTTAAAAGTGTTTTAAGGAACTCATGCGAATTGCAGAACGCGCTACTCTCATTCTCCAAACTTTCACATGTGTGCCTTAGAATTACACTTCTAACACTTATATCATAAATAGCTATAAGGATATATGTATTAAAAGATATAATATACATAATATTTGTTAGGTGGAAAAGACAAAGTAAACCCTTCACACCTGGATGATTCTATGGAGATTGAAGACACAAACAAACCGAAGGCAAATACATTTTCAAAGACACCATTAACTATGGCCGATAATAGTCAGTTGCACCAAGATGACAGTAATACTGATAACCTGCATACTGATCGATTTATGAACATCAAAAAGAAATTGTAGCCAATATATAATAATATGAAGTTTAAAGTCTAGTCTTTACCAGGTAACAAAGAAGAAAGAAAAAAACTGGGGAAACGGCAGCTCCTGTTACATTCACTGAAAGTCACACACTGAAGACACTGATAAACACACTTAATGGAGCCAGTTTCCTACTCAAATTTTGGTTCTCGAGAATATATTCTGGGAGCCCTAAATACTTTAAAGTTTGCGCTGTTTGCAGCTACTGCAAGCCGGATCAAATCTAAAAATGTCTCTTTTCACTGGAGATTATATTATTACTTCATCTTGATCTTCAACGTACTCCCCACCCAGTGCCCTCCCACTACTGAAAAAAAAGGGGGAATATGCCGGAACTCTTACGTCATCGGCAGTGATTGGTCAGATCACATGGGCGTACTCGCCATCTACTAATGGGCATATGTACTAACCAATCATTGATAGACAATGAATATAAAGATAAGAAATATTAGCATTATATATAGAAAAATATCCTATCATTCCGCATCCATTATTTCATTATCTGAATCTGATGAGGAATCACCGCTATCGGATTCTGAAACAGAGCCTGTTAGTGAAATAATAAATGGAGGATTATTCTCAAAAGATGTTCCGCCCATGTATTTTTTCCAGAAATCGTCACAGTGTCTACAAAAATTTTGCCACATGTCCGAAGTACAGTTTAACAAAACATTTCCCCACAAATTCGGAACTCGCTCCTTAGAGGCAGGTTGCGAATTTATGTTTTTGTTGTAAAGATTCTTACAATACCTCCATGCTATTTCAATAGGATTATATTGGCAATGGTAAGGAGGACAAAAGATGTTCCGCCCATGTATTTTTTTCATAAATCGTCACAGTGTCTAAAAAAATTTTGCCACATGTCCGAAGTAAAGTTTAACGGAACATTTCCCCACAAAATTCGGAACTCGCTCCTTAGAAGCAGGTTGCGAATTTATGTTTTTGTTGTAAAGATTCTTACGATACCTCCATGCTATTTCAATAGGATTATATTGGCAATGGTAAGGAGGTAGTCTAAAAGTATTGCTTCTGTACGCAGTCAGGTCTATTCCTATTCTGTTTAATTAAGTCCCTTTATTGTCTCATGGTAAACTTTTCCTCAAATGGTAGGCCGTACTTAATCAACCAATCTTGTATAATGTCTTTTTTGCTGGCAAATGTGGGGGGTTTTTCTATTAAAATTGAATGGTATCTTTGTCCATACCACAACACATTTGCCTTCAATTTTAGACAAAGCAGGAGTCGGCTGATTTTCGACTCATTTGTGAAAAAGTTCAGCGGTCATAGTTTCGTGATGGTCTCTGTCGTCGTTTCTCGAATCTAAAAAAAAATCGCAGCCTTTCAGAAACCCAAATTTTGAAACTGCATGTAAAATTGTAAACCGTTTTCTCTTAAACATAATTGTTGATGGGTTGCTTTTTAGATCTGTGTTATGTACCCGTTGACGAATATTGGATTCATTCTGATATAACCAGGTTTCATCAAGGTATACGAAAATATAATTTTCACTACACTACTCAGAAAATGACCATTTTCCAGGCTAGTTAACTGTACAGAAAATACACCTTTGCCGTAAGAGAACGGAAAAACCGTTTTCCGTGCGCTGTTTATTTGCCGTTTCCAGTTGTATATCACTACTTATATTAAAATAAGACGGTCACCAGTTGCGAACTTCAGCTTTAGCAAGTATCCTTGACAACTGCTATTATTTTATTTTGATTTCTCTGTCAGACTTATGTCACCCTATTGTCACATACAACTTTTCATGTTTGAAAATTAAGTAACTTTAGTAATATATTTTATATAATTTAATTAATGTAATGAAAAGTATCGTTCATTACACGTCCGAAATGCCTTTTTCCGTGCTTACATGACTTTCCGTGCTCGGCTTTCGCCTCACACGGAAATTTCACGCGCGCACGGAAAAAGGCTATTTTCGGTGCTCGTAATGAAATATACTATTTGCTGAGAATTTTGATACTGTAAAAAAGTCCTAAGAAATTTAATTTTGGCTGCAATACTATGGTTCTGTTCCCAAAGAATTTTTCTACCGTCGACTTTCTTATATTATTTATAACCCATTGACTTTAAACGTTTGTGTACAGATGCTCTACTATCTTGATAATCCAAATTTTGCTGGCAGTGCGAAAGTAAAGTCTTGAGAATAAAGTATTTTTTAGTCGAATGTAAATTCCAAATAAGTCTTTGTCCTATTTTAATCCGTGATTGTTCAGTTGAAAAGTTTTACTCCATTTACAGCAGACGGTTTTTCAAATATCTCCAGGGTTCGTTTTTATAGTGGTCAGCAAAAGGATGTGATAAATCTAAAAAATACAATGGAAAAGAAAACTTAAATAACTTAATCAGGTATCAATTTAAATAACTTTGCCCCAAAAATGTGTTGAGCCTACGTAAAATATCCTCCTGGGTTAAGTCAGACCGACGTTCTGTGAAGTGTCTATAGGCTTTACAGATTTGCTGTTGTGTAACTGATGTTCACCCCTATGCTGTATCTATTTAACATCCCTGTTAACTATAACGGGCCTGTTACAGGTAAATGCCATAGAAATTCCCATAAAATTACCTATAACGGGCCTGTTACAGGTAATTTTATGGGAATTTCTATGGCATTTACCTGTAACAGGCCCGTTATAGTTAATAGGGATGTTAAATGGATACAACATAGGGGTGAATATAAGCTGTTTCAATGTCACTTTCTATGCATATACCATATTCCATTATTTTCCGCATCTTACTGTAGTTTCAGACAGCTTGGAACGATAAGGTGCCAATTTGATATAGTCTGCACATTTCTGTAATAATATTGAAAGCCTTTTTTTTATACTCAGCCATTTGAGTGGTTTAATTAGAGAATTTTTTAGTGTTAAATTAACTTTATTTCGTGCATCATGTTCTGGCGTACCACGTAAACAAATGTACGGGGATTAAGTGATTATTAGCTTTTGTTATGTTTAACTTGAATGAACTATATATTAATACTGTAATTAAGTTTAGATTCGTTAAGAGTTTCCAAGTGTTAGCGGCAGCGGTTGCCGGCTTTCGTATTTGCGAGATTCCCTTCAGGATTATAGACTGCAATTTGTGTACTTTTATTGTTACTTGCAAGGCGTTCAATTTAAATTATTTCCTACACTAGCGCTTTTGAAGTCAAATGCTGTTTTTCTATGGCGTGTTTGGTTTTTATCTCTTAATATTCCAATTAGATTGATTGAGATTTGATTTTAATATCTTTTAATTTTAAATGCGGCAACATCGTCTTTTCCTCCTAGTGGCTTAGAACCGTGATGTAGAATTAAAAAAATGTTCTTATCAACATTTTTTTGTAATTTGCATGGAGTCAATTTTATTCAAAAACGTACTTTTGAGAGCATTTCTGTTTCGAAGCCGCTGAAAACCAGCCCTCTAAATTCTGCGGGGCGCAAATAATTGTGAGGTATGTACCTGCAAATTATTATAAATTGTTTAAGTTTCGCTTCATTTTAGTATTTCGTTGTCCTAATTCTTGTTGTATTTTGGCTGGCTTTTATTGCTTTTTTTAATAAGGCCGACATTTCCCTAACCCTTAAACATTTCTGAATATCTCAATAATTTAATTGCCTTTTAATATCAGTTTGGTATCTTTAAACAGTAAATTCTCAGCCACGATTATTGCTTTATTTTGATACGCTATTTCGATCTTTTTAACACTGCTTTTCCCAAGCGAAATTTAGAGTTTTTGCCTCTAATTGGCCTGAAGCCCAAATTTGAAGATTGGTCTAACTGGTTATTTGTAGAGTCAATAATTAGATGTTTTGATATGAGAGCCATCCTTGCTACCGAAATCGCTGGGTGAAGAACTTCTGGCTGAAGCCTTTAGTCCTTAATCCGTAAGCTGAACACTGTCAGAACGGCCTTGTGGGTTCGTGCCCCTATTGCTGTAAGTCAATGTGAATAGCAATTGTTATAGTTAGCGTATTTGTCTCCCCAAGGGCAAGAGTTGTTTTCGGTAGCGAATAATACTCAATTTCAACTGAAACTTTTCAATATAATAAATATTTTTCTAATTTTGACATATAAAGTGGCACTTTTCAATACTGATGACAGTGACGTAACGTCCTACTTTTCGTAACTAGTTACGAAAAGGAAAATCTTTCGTAACTAGTGATGAAAAGATGCACCACCAGTTGCAGGTTTCGGTTGTGGCACACCGTTGCTATAGTTTTACGGTATCAAGTAGATACAAAGTGGTTTAAAAGTAAATATTGAAGTTTAATAATAATCTCTCTCTAAGTAGGTATTTGTAGTCAAAATTAGAAAAATTCTTGTATGAAACACATGACGAAAAGCCTTTGTTGTGTATCTCATTCAAATTGCGGGAACTCGCTGCGCTCGTCCCGCAAACATTCATTCGTTACACAAAATCGGACTTTTCGTAACTGTTAATTCTTGAATAATCTCACATAAAAAAAAAGTTGTAAACAACTGCCTTCTAGATTTAACCGAGCAATAAATCACTCATGTCAGCCATGACGCAGCGCGGGTAGGTCGCGAAGCTCCACCAACCACACACGCGTTGCCCCGCCTCCCATGCGGGGTCGCTGCGAATCGTAACAATATATACGAAATACAAGATTGGTGACTGAAATGAGTCCCATAGCCATTCACAAGACATGCAGATTTTGCGACTTGGGTGCTGGTCAGTATTAGGTATTACGGAATTTAGAGGTTTTTTGAAATTTACAATAAAGAGGGCATCAAGTTAAGTAATTTAAAGCAACCAAATTTGCGGACTATTCATATTTGCACTAAAAAAAATTATAAAAAATACCAAAAAAATTGAAGGGCTTATTTACACTTTAATGCCCCATGGCGCATTCATAATTAAGTTCAATTTATATACTTGGCATTAGCTGTCACTGTCAATTATTAGAGCAGCTAGGTTGCCAGTTCCTTCCTCACTTTGCAGAAACTAGGCCGCTTCGAAAGAACGTCCTAAAGGACAGGCTTAACTGAGGCCTCACGGGCGCCTTTGGACCTGTTGGTTAGGTTGGGTTAGTTTTACTTTGCCTTTGCTTAGTTCAGGTTAGTTCAGTTCTGTTCTTGTTTTGGTTAGGTTAGTTTAGTTATATATTTTCTTTAGTTTGGTCAGTCCAGTTGTATTTGTCTTTTAAGGCGCCTTGCCTTTGCTTCTTATTGCAGCAGCCCATCAGGGCTGCCTGCTCACCCCCTTTCACAGAAAGTTGCAGTTATCAAATATCTAAAAACCAGAGTTTCGCGTTCTCTCTTATTGCATAACAGCTTTGTTAAAATTGAAAGCATCATCGTGTTAGTTAGATAAAAGTAGCTGAAAATGAGTACCAATTTCATAAGTCTAATTTAAAAACTAAGACAAATAAAATGTTCGCGAATTTTCTCGAATGCATTGATAATTTTGTCAAATCCGACAGCACCATTGTCTTAATTGGACAAAAATAGCTGAAAATGAGTATGTGTATGAGTAAATGAGCAAATAAAATATTATCGAATTCTCCTGAATTTAGTGATAACTAAGTGAAATTTGACCACAATATCGTCTTAGTTGGAAAAAAAATAGATGAAAATGAGTACCAAACACAACAGTAACACTTCATAGGTGTAATTTCTACTTATTCGACAGTGAGCTGCTTGTTCGGTTTTATTTTGTGTTTTACCTTGTTTTAATTGTTTTAATGTCGTTTAAATATTTTAATTGTGCAAACTATGTTTAAAGTTGTAATTATTGTAATCCGCCAATTTACTGCACATCTTACTACTTCCTCGGACAAAATTTCCTTATTGAAAGATTTTAATATTTATTACGGTTCTGAATCGATAATCGTAGAATTGGAACAGTTCTTTTTATTGATTTGATCCCCCCCCCCACGCCCCCCGGAATGATACTGAACGCCCTAGACAGCAACTACCAAATAGAAAGTCACTTTGTCAAGCCTAATTTGTTAATCGCAATAAGAAATATTGTTAAACGTTAAAAAACACTGCCATGTCTTTAGTATAAGATTAAATTCTGATTGCTTAAAGTATATTGAATTTGCTGCAACAAACTTGGTATTACCTTATTGGGATTATATTTGTGGCTTGCTGACTGAGGTCACGTACAGTTACATTCCCATCCAACTAACAACTCAGCATTTCTCACGCTTAAATTCCTAGATTTGCCTTATTTTATTCACATGCAGTATCAGCAGTACCGAGCTTATAAATATAAGTAAAATTGTCTTTGTAGTTAGATTTTCATTGCCATTGCTTGCAGCATTGTCTTTAATAAATTTTTTTAAAAAATGAATTTTTGAATTCGATATTTAAACTGGCGCAGTCGGTAGGATTTGCTAACGGTTTAGTCGCATCGCGCGGTGATAATCCGTCTTCGTTTCAATGATTTGTGGCAAATGTGAACATCCAGAGACCTTCACTACAGTAGTGCAGAAATCTCAACGACCAGGGATTAGGAACAAGCATCGTCCAACGATCCTATTGGTGCGAGAAACGGGGACAAGCCTCGTCCCAATTCTCATACGTAATCCAGGGAAGAGACACACATCGCTCGTCCTATTGGGCCCTAGTCTAGGAATGAAGTACAAGTTTTATTGCTGTAAGTGCTCCTTAATTTATTGTTCCTTGCTAACCAACAGATTGAGGCTAAATTGAAAAATATTGAATATTTCTCTAGTTCAAAAACTGAGGGTTGCAATATTTTTTTTAAAATATTTAATTTTATGTTTTAATTTTATATTTATATAGTTTCTCTAATTTTAGTATCTCAAAGCCATGGCTCAACCAAATTACATGCTTATCAGATATCAAGCAGAAAATATTCCACAATTTGATGGAAACCCTAAACAAATTCATAGATTTATCACAGCTTGCGATAATTTTTATAACAACCACAGAAATAGAGATAATGTGGACGCCCCTATTAATGTCTGTTTATTTGATACCATTTTAAGTTAAATTGATAGGTAGAGCTGCAGATATTATAGCTTCGCGAGTAGAACTTTTAAACTGGGATTTAGTAAAAAGGGCTATAATCGACACCTTTTCAGACAAAAGATCAATTGATTGTGTTATCCAAGATCTAATAACATCAAAACCCGAAAAGAATGAAAACGCGCAACAATTTGGTTTGCGTTTGCAAGATTCGCGTAGTTTGTTGTTTGCTAAAATAAACATGTCTAATGACCACCGAGAGGTAAAATTACTTAAGATAACCGAATATGAGAACCTTGTTTTAAAAGCTTTTATTAATGGTTTGACATATCACATGCAGTTAGTAGTTCGTTTAAAAAATCCCCGTACTCTTGAAGAAGCAATGAGGTTCGCACAAGAAGAAGATAATTTTCTTTACTATAAAAATAGAAGTAATTTTGATACAAGAACAGCTGTTAATGTGAACCTACCGCAACGACACAAACCTTCACCTTCAAACATGCATCATTCTGGTAATGCACAACGTCAGCAGTTTGTTCCATCAGGACGTTACCCTGTTAACGTACCGCAACTCAAATCACGCGCTAAGTAATCCGAGATTTAGCGGTTCTAATCAGTTTGCACCTAATTCATCTAATTCTGGTCAATTCAGGCCAAACTATCCAATGAATTTCAATAATCAAAAAATGTTGCCTTATTCTACCTAAGGGTACCGCTTATTGATGGTACAATTGAAGGTTAACGATTATTCAGATGCCTACTTAAAATTCATATTCGTGGCATTTAAATTGGTTATCTTAAAGAAGAGATGTAATAAATTATATCTACCTACCTGATAAAAGCGAGAAGTACTTAAGTTAAAGTGAAAAAAAAAAACGAAGGCAGGTCACTTTGGTTTTTTAAGTTCATTGTTCTGTTTCCATCCAGATAAAAGCACATTACCTTTTAAATTGGCTACCTTAAAACAAGACGTGTAATAAATATTAACTAGTAAAAGAAAAAAGTATTTAAGTTAAGGTGAAAAAAACGAAGGCCGGTCATTTTGGTTTTTTAAGTTCAATGTTCTGTTTCCATCCAGATAAAAGCAGATTGCCTTTTAAATTGGCTATCTTAAAACAAGACGTGTAATAAATATTAACTAGTAAAAGAAAAAAGAAGATATTGTGAGAAACGAAGGCCGGTTACCTTGATTTTTCAATTTCAATGTTCTGTTTCAAACCTGAGTAGATGCAACAAAATTTTAATCTGTGTGAGATTTCTCAACCGGATATAGCCTTAAGTTCTTACAAGATGCCGTCTAGACTCGAACTCCATTTGCTTTAGTTTTATGCAAGGGACTCGTCAATAATAATCTTATGGAAGTCTTTGGCTTTATTTTAATCACCTTTTGTGGTCATATTTTTTACAATTATCTTTTTATAAAGCATATTAGTTTAATTAAAAAATAATTAAACTTAGAGATAAAAATCTAAGCTAGGTTACAATTACTCAAGACTAATTTGCTTAATGATACACTATTATTTAAAATGATGTGAGTGGGAGCACAAATTTAGTTTTTAAAACCGTTGCACTTTTATGTAGATTTGTTCGTAGATGACCACTAAGTTTCTTCTTGATGTACAACGTATTGCACTGCCTACATCTGATCAATGTTATTTTAGAAATTTTCTTCTTCACAGTTTCACTCGCAAGCGGAGATTGAATTTTTAGCCCTTTTCTCACGCAAGACAAATTCGGAATTTTCACCTCTTCACTCGAAAATAGTTGCGATTTGCTCACGGAGAAATATCTGTAACGACACGACTGTTTCTTGTGCCGTGTCATGTTACACTTTTGTGTAAAGCTTTTATTGCATTCACTGCATTGAAACATATTCCTAGTAATTTCTAGGATTTATTTAATACAGAACTGTTACCAAGATTTGCTTATATTGGTGCCCGTAATAAAGGAAGGGGGGACTGTTGATTTAAAGAAAGTCGTTTTTTTTTTGCTAGAGGGGGATACCTCTGCTGTTCACATGAGGGTTACTTCTAGCTATGCATAGGAGCGTAGAGGGCTTGTATTATAGGAGGGGGCGTTACCTCTAGCGGAGCATAGGTGGAAGGATACTTCTAGCGGTTTATAGAAGGGTAGGGGGACTTGTATTATAGAAGTTTGGACTTCTGGAAGCGGGATTTGCAGCGATTTATATCTATTATACTAACACCCTACTTTTAATAATAATTTCAGCACAAATTTTGGAAATAACAGTTCTGTTACAAGAAACCCCACAACCTCGAATATATCTAGAATTCAGAAACCAGAACCAATGGATATTTTATCAGGAAATACCATTATTAATAACGCAGTTCGTAGGCAACAACAACCCAAATTTTCTTCACAGGAATTATTTAATCACACCGTTGACACTCCTGTGGTAGAAGAAGTTGCTTCAGATAAAGCATGCTTAAATAATTATAACAATTCTATTGATTATTCTGTTAATCAATGCGATGATTATAAATAATATTGCCCCGAATCTGACCCCTCCTACCAAAACGCTATGCAATTTGACGAATTTTCTACAGATCAAAGTATGAATCAAACTTATCACTATAACCCTGAAGGGCTTTCTAATGAAAATTTTCAGAATGCTTTCAGTCACACCGAGATGACCTAATATTGCCTAATAATTACTCCATTAGTAATTTGCCAGTGATATATATACCTGAAATTAATGCAAAATTTCTTATAGACCCCGGCAGTGGTACAAGTTTTATTAAACCTGATCTGGCCTATCAACTATCTCCCGAATCTATTAAAGAAGAACTTTTCTTTGTTAAATCGGCTCATGCTACGTCATCTCATAATGAGGTAATACGTCTACCCATTTTCGAATCTTTCAAATTTCCCGGAAATCATGAATTTTTCCTTTTCGAGTTTTGTCCAAAATTCGATGGTCTTTTAGGTATCGATTTTCTAACACACACTGGTGCTAGTATCAATCTAAAAAATAGTTGTTTAGAAACTGATGCTACTATTCTGCCTCTGTGCAAAATCCGTCGTTAACTAAGCCAAATTTTAAACCGTTAGTGTAAATCATTGACCCAAGAATTTCTCAAAAGGTTAAAATTCCTGTAACCCAAACATCCGGCATAGGCATTCTAGGCTACACTTCGTTTGGCAAAGCCGAAATGCCTGAATCCTTAGTAAATATTATTGACTCACATGCTCTCACCATCATTACAAATTCAAGTGAGAATCCCATTAAGGTAACTATCTTAGAACCACTATTTATCGAAATCATTGATGAATCTGAAATAAATTTTATCGATGAATCTGATATAGAATTCTCGAATAACAACTCATCTATTGACCTCGATAAACTACAAAAAGAAAATCAAAAAAATCTCAGACTTAAGCATTGCAATAATGAGGAGTATAATGCCATTCGTGAATTATGTTACGACTATAGAGATATTTTCTATTGTGAAAACACTCCCCTAACTTTCACGAATCAAATCAAACATAACATTCATCTCACTGACGAAACACCACAATTTACTAAAACTTATCGTTATCCACATGTGCGTAAACAAGAAGTTCATACTCAAGTATCAAAAATGTTAGAAAATGGTATCATAAAGGAATCTACCTCTCCTTGGGGCAGTCCTATCCGGGTAGTACCGAAAAAATTAGATGCATCTGGAAAACGAAAGTGGCATATAGTGATCGATTATAGAAAATTAAACGAAAAGATAATTGACGACAAATTTCCCCTTCCCAACATTTCGGACATCCTAGATAAGTTAGGAAAAGCCCAATATTTTACGACTCTGTGGATTTCACCAGATTGAAATTCATCCCCATGATACATCGAAAAAGCCTTTTCCACTGACACCGGACATTACGAATTTACTCGTATGCCGTTCGGGCTTAAGAATGCCCCTTCTACTTTCCAGCGGGTCATGAATAACGTTTTGCGTGGCTTTCAAAATGAAATTTGTCTTGTATATTTAGATGATATTATAATATTTTCGACTTCACTCCAGGAACACGTCCAAAGATTAAAATCAGTGTTCGATCGTCTTAGACAGTCCAATTTTAAAATGCAACTGGACAAAAGTGAATTTTCTCACAAAGAAATTGCTTATTTGGGACACCTAATAACAAATCAAGGCGTGAAACCTAACCCCGACAAGGTGGTAGCTGTTAAAAACTTTCCAATCCCGAAAACCCGAAAAGAAATAAAATCCTTCTTAGGACTAGCAGGATACTACCGTCGATTTATTAAGGATTTCGCAAAAGTCACAAAACCCCTTACTACCTGTTTAAAGAAAGGTGTAAAAGTAGAGCATTTACCTAGTTCTGTAAACTCTTTTAATCATTTAAAACTTTTGCTTACTAATGCCCCAATACTTAAATATCCTGACTTCAATAAACCTTTTGTACTTACAACAGACGCTTCTAACATAGCTCTTGGAGCTGTCCTTTCGCAAGGAAACCCTCCTACTGATCAGTCAATAGCATATGCTTCACGAACCCTAAATGAAACAGAACAAAGATACTCTACAATCGAAAAAGAACTCCTTGCGATTGTATGGGCAAGCAAATACTTCCGCCCTTACTTGTACGGACGAAAATTTAAAATCTTCACAGATCACAGACCTCTAGTTTGGTTGTTTAATCCCAAAGAACCAAACAGCAAATTAGTTCGCTGGCGTCTTAAGCTGGAAGAATATGAATACGAAGTATGTTATAAAAAAGTAAAACAAAACACCAATGCCGACGCCCTTTCACGAATTTCTCTCAACGCTTTAGAGACAGAATCCATAGTAAATTGTCCAGGTGATATTGATGAAGACATTGCCAAATTTGTAGGTGACTAACCAAACTAAACCGTACAAGATCTAAAACAAGACCTCTCCAATCAAGTCAATATTATTTCAGATATCCAAATAAAGCCACCGACGTCTCAAGTAATCGTAATCTCAACTTCCAATAATCCTGAGATACCAGGCTCCCCGGAACAACGATTAGATGAATCAGATACTGTTCACAGCACTAATTCGAATGAAAACTCCACTGAAATGACCTTACCTGTCGATATTATAAATAATAAGCCTTTCCAATTATTATTAAAGAGAGCTCCTTACGACTCATACACAAAAGTCGACCAAGAAATATTTGACAACAATAAAATCGTCAATGCCACTATTCCCCTTAATGTAGAAAAAATATGTCATTTCTTAAAGGAACACATAGCTCGTTCCACTATCCATGTCTACTTTTTCTCAAAAGAGTTACGCCCCTTCTTTCAAAGAGTTATGACAACTCACTTCCAAAATTGTAAAATGATTGAATGTACTAAGCTCGTCAATAATGTCAAAGAAGATGAAAGACACATGTTAATTAAATACACACATGAAGGTAAAACCAATCATAGAGGAATTGAGGAATGCCTTAAATCCTTAAAAATCAATTACTATTGGAAATCTATGAAAGCAGATGTAACCACTTACATAAACCGATGCGAAATATGTCAACGCTCAAAATATAACAGAAAACCGTTAAATCAGCCCTTTGTCTTGACAGAAACCCCCACAAAACCATTTGACATCGTACACATTGACACCTTTATTGCCGGAAATCAGAAGTCTCTAACTTTTCTTGACAAATTTTCCAAATTTGGTCACGCTCTTCCATATTCGGGCAATGCCGTCTCATGTGCAGGCCAACTAGTTAAATTCTTCTCATTTTTTGAGTAACCAAATCCATTATTTCTGATAATGGCTCAAGTTGTTCAAGGTCTATTAAAAAGTCATAACATTAATGTGCATTTTACCACTCCTTATCACCATGAGTCAAATTCCCCAGTCGAGCGCTTTCACTCCACATTAATCGAGCATTTAAGATTATTACGAGAATCTGACTCCAACAATGACGTCATCAGCCTAATGCCGTATGCAATAATTGCCTACAATAGACTACTATACACTCTAGTACAACTTACAGTCCTTTCGAATTTGTGCAAGGTCACACAAATTCAAGAGATCCTATGGATTTAGTTACATCGCACGTATTTACCGACTATTTAGACTCTCATAAAAATAAAACATCATTACTATATGATAGGATAGCAGAAGACTCTAAAGATCTTAAGCAAAAAATAATTGATAGGATCAATAACGAGAAATCAACAAAACAATTTGAAATAAGAGCTCAAGTTTATAAAAAATCTGATCAACGGTCAGGGAAATTAAAGAAAAAAATTGTAGGACCTTTTATCCTTACAAAAATATTGGAAAATAATAAAATTGAAATTAAAAATCCGAAAACCAAACGAAAAGAAATAATTCACCTAGACGAA
Source organism: Taphrorychus bicolor (assembly GCA_951812265.1). Classification (NCBI taxonomy): domain Eukaryota; kingdom Metazoa; phylum Arthropoda; class Insecta; order Coleoptera; family Curculionidae; genus Taphrorychus; species Taphrorychus bicolor. The sequence goes on from OX638298.1 coordinate 32,492,486, forward strand.
AGTAAAATAATGCCCCTTGTTACAGATCGGCCTGGACCGGCTTCACCCTCGCGACCGTCCACCTCCACAACATAAATAAATATCCTGGAATGCTGCCTTTCCGATTAGGAACTGCACAACTCTCGTAAATGATCATTGGTCATTTGTACAAAAATTTAATTTAGAACCCATAATTAGTGAGTTCCAGTCCCTAAAGAATCGAACAGCTGAAACTTCCTTGTACATAAAAGCCAGCAGTTCATTCCACGAAGAATATGCAAACTCGCTGATTCCGCTTACTAGCATAGAAAACCGCATCGATAGCTTAATCCAACAATTAATTCCTAATATTTATATTTTAAGAATTAAAAGAGGTTTGTTTAATACTTTAGGTTCTTTTATAAAATGCATCACTGGGAACTTAGATCAGCATGAAAATTTTAGATTCACAGATAAAAGAATTACAAACCAATCAACAAAAATTGAATCTAGATTCTGTTAATCGAATTTCACTGTTAGATATGTAAGAACCATATTTTTATTTTACTCTAATATTATGACAACAACACCCCAGAGACCGTATTAAGGTTAGTCTCTACGAACCAAAGTATAAGCAGAACCCGAATATCGAATATTTTGTTATTTTAACGGGTAGTAAATATGTCATGTGGCCATGTGGGCACTTGTGAATTCTACCACCCTCTTCCCGATAACCTCGGTTTGATCGAGGCTTTTGGGCATTTGCTTTAAAGAAATATTAATAGTCCAGTATTAGTGAAACGTTGAGGTCGGTTGTGGTGTTGCTTGTGCGTGAATTTTGCAGAGAGGTGAGTTTTCTCACGGAGTTCCTTTTATTACCTGTTGAATTGAATGTTTTAGTATTAATAATTAATTAATGACGCCGAGTGGTTGAGCGGTCAATGTTAAGTTTATTCTATGCAATTCTGTTCTATTCCATTCCTATTTTGGCAGAATGTTTGAGACGGCCGGACGTATGAGCCTGCGATGGGCTTGAGTGTATACTCCGTCCATATCCTAGCAGTACGTCTGTGCCTGCGATGGGCTTGAAATACACCGTCTGTCTCCTATTCTATTTGAACCCTTCAATATCTCCCGAACCACTTAGCGAAATATAGTACTCGTGGGTGACAGACACGTAGTACACTAACTGCAAAAGCTATCTAAATTCTTAATAATTTAATTAACATGTTTCTTACTCGTGTTAAAGGTAAAAAACAGGGGCTCAGGTTACTTTTTAATTACAGGTATGACACGGCAGTGCTCATCATGCAATCATATATTAATTATTTAACTGATTAATTATGTAAGTACTACACTTTTAGTTATCTGAGAGTTATCGTTGGTTAAGCTAAATGTTTAATTTAAACGCCCCTGACAGTGAGTTCTCTCGGCTTGATCTCTTTATTATTAAAGCAAAACAAAAATAGTGCTCACAGATAAAACCATTAATGAGTCTAAAGATATGTGTGTCAAATGTCATAATCAAATGATCTTAAAAACGCGAATTCAGCAAATAGAAGGTGTCGTTAAAGCCGTTGACGTGCATAACACCCAATTGCATGATTATCAACAGATATTCACTACAATAAATGAAATCACCAGGTTGTACCAACTAATCTATAATATTCTGGACAAAATAGAAGTGGCGATCACATTTTCGAAAGTAAATGTTTTACATAATTCAATTATAAATCCTAATGAACTTTTACAAAAAATCAGGGAATTAGAAATACATCCCCATTTGGGAACATTGCCTTTCAATACTGACATAAATAACATCTTAAATTTAGAGAAACTAATTTAAATTTTGAGTTTCATTAAAGGTTTTGTAATAACATTTGTGTTGGAACTCCCATTAGTTGAGGCCGAGATCTATCAATATTACAATCTGTTTCCTTTACCTGTTCCAAATAACCTTTCAACTTTCGTCACTTATATACCCTATAAACCGTACCTTGCACTGAGCGAATCCAAATACGCATTCAAAGAAGAAAGCTGCCTTGAAATCCTTCCTTGCAGAAAGGGCCCTAGTAGACTAATATCAAGTCACTCCTCTTGTGCTGTCCAACTATTAAAACACCAAAGTTGCAGATGGTAAATGGCTCATTACCGCATCCACCAACGTAATTGGGCAATCCAACTGTCATAATGTAAATAACAATCATCCCCTATATGGATCGTACCTGTTGGAAGTACCCGCCGGTTGCAGTATCCAGATCGAATCTACGATTATAGAGAACCATGATGAGCCACACATATCCTTTGACGAAGTTAGCCTACCGAACTTAAATTGGACCAATATCGATAAACCAAAATCGATATTCAACCCACCTGTCATTGATTTCAACTCAGTGAGCCTTCAAGCCACAGATGAAATACAAGCCCAGCTGAATGAACAAATAAAAAGTATGGAGAAAGTTTCATCAAGTGTTTATGTGAATTGTATCGGTGTATGGACAATATTGATTTATGTATTATTGTTTATTATTTTTATTTACATAATATATCATTATATTTTTAACAAATTTAGGAAGTCGCTGAAAATCAATAACGAAAATTTGAATAATCAAATGGACTTTTGAAATCACAATCGTAAGAATGTGCTTTCAACTGGCACGGGATTCCCATACAAGTAACAATTCAGCATTTCTCACGCTTAAATTCCTAGATTTGCCTTATTTTATTCACATGCAGTATCAGCAGTACCAAGCTTATAAATATAAGTAAAATTGTCCTTGTAGTTAGATTTTCATTGCCATTGCTTGTAGTATTATCTTTAATAAATTTTTTAAAAATTCAATTTTCGAATTCGATATTTAAACTGTACGCCATTTTTTTTAATTAAATGCATTTTATTTTTATATCTGTAGCATAGATTTGGGTCGAACTGACTGAAGTCACTATTGAGAAATCCTTCACGACGTGGAAATTAAATTACATATTTATTCTGATGTGGATTCTACTAATAGTTTTAAAATACTTCAATGATTATTCACGTGATTCGGACATAATAGGGAATATAGACTTTAAATATCTCACTAAATATTGACAATTTTTATGTCTAGTTGTTATCGTAACAAAACGATTATTTCAATTTATGCGCGCCATCATTTAATAATCACGTACCAAGTAGTGTCGTGGTCGGCAACTGGCAAGCAACATGCATGTTTATACGATTTTACCATTATTCATCAATGTGCTAACACGAATTAATGGTGCAAGAATTTTAGGAATTTACCCCTACGCTTGGGGCAGCCACTACATACTAGGAATCAAGCTTATGAATGGTCTGGCTGAAGCAGGTCATGACATTACCTACGTAACTCCGTATCCCACCAAAACGATTCCAGCAACCTACAACTGGACCGATGTGGTACTGGAAGGACAGGTAGAAGCTCAGACCTATTTTAAAAGTAATATTGAATATGAGTTTTTATTTGTGCTAAACTCTAACTCTATTTAGATCAAGTGATAGACGGTGATGGGTTGACTTTAAAAATGCTAAAAGTGGTCTCCTTGTGGTCTGAGAACATGACCAGAGCTGTACTCACTAACCCAAAGATTAAAGAATTCATCCAATCAGGAGAAACTTTCGATGCGATTATAGCGGATCAAGCGTATGGATTAGACTGCCTTAATGTGTTATCCTATTTATTGAACGCACCTCTTATAACGGTATCTTCAGTTGGCGCCCTTGGGATGGCTGGGGATAAAGTTCTCAATCCTAAGCCTATATCGACATCACCTAGCATGGGTCATTACATACCTGAATTAACCCAGACACTAAGTTTCAGCGCCAGACTGAAAAACCTTATTATTCGCTTTATGGAACTGTTGGTTATAGGTTATAACCTGAAGTTTCAGCCTACACTCCTCAAAGAATTGTTTCCTGATTCTCCCAGCTTTCACGATGTTTACTTGAATGTCTCTTTAGTCCTACTGAACTCGCACCCTAGTATCATGCCTGCAGGGCCTTTGGTACCGAACATGATTGAAGTGGGGGGATACCACATCGAGTCACCAAAACCACTTTCCTCAGAGCTGCAGAAGTTCTTGGATGACGCCAAGGATGGAGTTGTCTACTTCAGCATGGGGTCCGAAATTAATAGCAAGAAACTGCTTGAAGACAAACAGAGAGAATACCTTCAGGTATTCGCAGGACTCAAGCAAAGGGTCTTGTGGAAATTTGACCAGGATATTCCAGGAAAACCGCATAACGTGTTAATACAAAAATGGGTGCCCCAACAGGATATCTTGGGTAGGATTGGCAGTTTATAAATTGTGTATGTAAATAAATAGAAAATGTCCTATTTATTTCAGGTCACCCCAACGTTAAACTTTTCATCATGCAAGGAGGGCTGCTGAGTATCACAGAAAGTATCTACAATGGCAAGCCCATTCTCTGCATTCCTTGCGCCGCCGATCAAATAATGAATTGCCACGTGGCGACTCAAGCAGGTTATAGCTTGCAACTGGACTTTAAAGACATTAGAAGAGACAAATTGAAAATTCTTATTGAAGAGCTACTTCAAAACCCACAATACACAAACGCTGCTAAGAAGGTGTCTACAATTTACCACGACAGGCCCATGACTCCTTTACAGACTGCCATTTATTGGGTGGAGTACGCGATACGACACAAGGGGGCTCCGCATTTAAGGGTTGCGGGAGTCGGGATGCCACTGTATAAATATCATATGATTGACGTTCTAGTGGTTGTAGTTGGAGGTGTTTTGTTAGCTTTGATTGCGGCTAAGTGGCTTGTGCAGTTTTTAGTTACTAGAATTATAAAGTTAAAAACTGAGAAAGTTAAGACTTCTTAGACATAAGGTGGTGTTAGTGGTTTTATTATACTGTTTTTTTTGTTAATAAGATTTATGTCTCTGTTATAACGTCTCAATATGTAGGTTTGTTTCTGTCTCTGCATGAAAAATTAAAGATCAGAGAATCGAATAGTTTTTAATAAAAAATCACTCACTAGTTTTTTACAGTTTATAAAACCAGAACTACTAAAAAAACCAGTTAACAATCAGGCTTGGCTAGTTGGAATCTCTAGCAAAATGACATTGATTCAGTCCGCTAATGACTATTAAGTCAAAACCGTGTTGATATTGTATCTAAATACACTAATGTGGTATGTAAGGCGCCATCTAGTGTTACTGCTGTTTGTTACAATGTATGGCCGATGTACAGATCAATATTTTGATCAAAGACAACCAAGGATTAATGAAATCATAGTTGCTGATAATAAGAAAATTGCAGTTCACAGTAATGGAAGTATTGACATTGTAACTGAGGTTAATGGTAAAAGTTTTGAAGTGGAAATTCAAGATGTATAGTATGTGCCTTCATTAGCGACCAACCTACTTTCGATCAGTGAGCTGGTAAGCAAAGGTAACCTTGCTCACATCAGCAAGGATGTTTGCAGAATTTTCAATGCCAGAGAGATTTTAGTAGCTGAGGCTTTCTTGTCTGATGGTGTGTACAAGATTAACATGACAGAAAAAGAATTGTTTGTAGGTCAAGCAGATACAGCTACAGGTGAAACTTGGCACAGAAGATTAGGTCACATCAACTCAACTTTTTTGAACAAATTGAGGGATGGCTGAGGGAGTTAACTACACTGGTGATTTGACTATGAAGTTGCAAAATTGCCAGGGATGTTGTGCAACAACAGAGCATCTGGATTGCTGGATATAGTGCAGAGTGATATAGCAGGACCCATGGAGACCATATCCATAGGAGGTTCAAGGTACTAAGTAGAATTCCAAGATGATTTTAGTCGCAACTCCTTTGTGTGTTTTATGAGAACGAAGGATGAAGTTTTTGAGCATTTCAAGTCCTTTCAAAGCTTAGTTGAAAACCAGACAGGCGGAAAAATCGTTCTGCTATCAGATAATGGTGGAAAATACACTGGAGCTGTTTTTCAAACTTACTTTAAGAAACAGGGCATAATTCACCAAAAGACCAACATGTACACTCCTGAACAAAATGGGTGTGTAGAACGTTTAAATAGATCACTGGTGGTGTTTCGGAAACTACCTCAACAAGTTCTGTATTATTATATGTGCTTTGTGTCCTTTCTAATGTAATGGAACTGTAGACTTTACAGTTGCGAATACGCCAACGTTTCGATCTTTATGTAGATCTTCTTCAGGGCTAAAAAATATGCTCGATGAAAAACTCTACAACACACTTAATGCATAAACAAATCAATAAAGACACAACTATAAACACCGATAAAAAATTGCATAAAAATACGTTGCAACAGTTAAAAGTAGATTTAGTAATTAACAAATACATATAAACCATATACAGTAAAAACAGCAACCGTGCATCTGTATGTGTCTATTATCAAAGTGTATTTATTATACTTTGATAATAGACATATATATTATGTACGCTTTGATAATAGACACATACAGATGCACGGTTTCTGTTTTTACTGTATATGGTTTATATGTATTTGTTAATTACTAAATCTACTTTTAACTGTTGCAACGTATTTTTATGCAATTTTTTATCGGTGTTTATAGTTGTCCCTTTATTGATTTGTTTATGCATTAAGTGTGTTGTAGAGTTTTTCATCGAGCATATTTTTTAGCCCTGAAGCAGATCTAAATAAAGATCGAAACGTTGGCGTATTCGCAACTGTGAAGTAGCTTCTTATTTGTCCTACACCCGCTATCTACAGTTCCAAGTTCTGTATGTTAACACTCGTTGATATATCTGTATTAAATCCGAAGTCAATGCTAGCAGTCTTCACTTATGCAGACTCCACTTATCACCGTTGGTTCTATTAATAGCCCAAATTATATTCCAACGCATATAATAATATGCCACTTTAAGTTGTTTTAAGGGCAACTTTTAAGGGCCAACGCTCGTAACTCGGGCTCTGATTGGTCGGAGTGGTGGATGTGTCTTGTTTGTGTCGAGGAGTCAATGCCATTCATACGAAAGCGAAACACTAAATGTGTGACGATCGCATTCTTCATTCTTCTTTCTTCTTTCACAGATTGCTCAATTAGTTCCCTTTTTTGGAAGTTTTGCTCTTGAAACTCGCACCAAAAGTGGTGATGTTGAAATTGATTTGGTTCCACGTCAAAATAGGTTCGCGTGCCCCTTTTTAGCCGATGAATTAATTCGATTAAGTTCATCTGGTCATCCCCTGTACTCACTGTGCTAGTAAAAGGTGTGAAGCAGTGACTGATTGGAAGAATCTTCGAATTAGTTTGGGATCGGTTTGTGTGGTTAACAAATTGATCTTGAAACAGGTGGAGAAAGGCAGGTGTTTGTTATATGAAGCAGGTTTAGAAAAACGCTTTTGGGCCAAAGCCATCAACACAGTCTGTTACTTGAGAAATAGATCTTCAGTGTCCAACAAGGACAAGACACCATATGAAATTTTCTTTAGAAAAAAACCTGATTTAAGCCATGTTAGAATTTTTGGCAGTATAGCCATGACACATGTTTCCAAGGAAAGACGTAAGAAATGGGACAAGAAGTCTCAGAACCTAATTCTCATGGGTTTTTCTGAGATAACCAAGGGCTTTATAACCCAGACACAAATGAGATATCTACTAGCAGAGATGAACATATCATCGAAAGGGAACCTCGGGACCTAAACAGCACTCGTTTCTATCTAGAACCATCATCTAAACAAGTAGTTGAAGGCGAACTGCCACAATCGCAATACCAGAAGACAAACCAGACTCTGATTCTGAGGAAGAGTTGACATTAACTTTTTCAGAGCAGGAATTATCTAATGACTCACTAGGTGCCACTTAGTACATCCCTGACACGCAAGTTGATGATGACAATTTTCCAGAACTCAGAAGGTCACATCGAGAAGAGAAGCCAATGTCATTTAATGACTATGTGACCTTTTATGCAGCGCGTAATCCGGAGAAGCAAGCGGAAGTTGCAGTTTCAGTGGGAGATCCAGCTACTATGGAAGAGGCTCTTTCTGGACCAGAACGGAATAAATGGATTAGTGCTATGCAGAATGAAATGCAGAGCTTCAATGATAATCATGTGTGGGACATTGTGACCTAATAGATGGCATGGCAAAAGGCATTGATTTCGATGAAACTTTTTCCCCAGTAGTCAAGCATTGAACGTTACGGCATTGTCAGTTCAGCTAAAATTAAATATTTATCACTTAGATGTGGTTACTGCTTTTCTGAATGAAAAACTGGAGGAGGATGTATTCATGGAATCGCCTAAATGCTTTGATAGAATAAGTACCAAGGATCATAGTGCATATGGAAAGGTATTAAAGCTCAATAGGGCTATAGATGGTTTAAAACAATCATCACGGATCTGGTACAAAGAACTTTAAGTTGTTCTGACAGCCTTGTGTTTTTATTAAACGTGATGGTGGTTTATTGACTGTAATTGCACTATATGTTGACGATTGTTTTGTTTTTTCTAACTCAATGCAGGAGGCAAGTGTTTAGAAGGATGAGTTGGCTCAGAAATTCAAAATCAAAGATTTAGGTGAGATAAGGCAATGCCTGGTCATGAGGGTTAGAATTGACAAAGCAAAGGCTGAGTTAATGTTGGATGAGGAGAATTACATAGAAGAAGTTTTGGCTAGGTTCAACATGAGTAATTGTAAGCCACTGGGCACACCTATGGACAAAAATGTCAAATTTGATGAACAAGGTCAGGGCATTTGTGACCTTGAGTTGCCTTATCTTATATCTTATATTACCTATATTGCCTATATAAGACTCATAGGAAGCCTTATGTATTTGTCTGTGCTGACAAGGCCAGACATAACTTTTGATGTTAATTTCCTTAGTCAGTTTAACAATTCTTATACTCAATTACATTGGCAGTACGCGAAACGTGTTTTAAGGTATTTGCAGGGCAGAAAATCAGTTTGTTTAAGCTTTAAGAGTGGTGGTAACTCTGATTTGACCGGTTTTGTTGATGCAGATTATGCCAGTAATGTTTATGACAGAAGGTCATACACAGGTTTTGTTTTTATGTTGGCAGGGGGGGGCCGTGTCATGGAAATATAAGAAGCAAACCACTGTGGCCTTAACTAGCACTGAGGCTGAATATATGGGTGTTTGTGAAGCTTCAAAAGCTTTGTGAACCTTAGCCAAACATTTTGTGCTGGGCTAGGTTTGACTAAATGATGCCAATGTTCTTCTTTAATTTTTTTATTATGTTGTATTTAGATAAGTGGGAGTGTTGATATTTTATCTAAATACACTAATGTAGTACGTAAGGCGCCATCTAGTGTTACTACTGTTTGTTATAATGTGTTGCCCATGTACAGATCAATATAGTCAGTCGTTCATGTTTGCCCACGAGACATACAGCTTTTATCACCCGCGATCCTCGGAGTCCTGTTTTTAATAAACCGGTGTCTTACTGCAGTGGAAACACTCCTAATCGGTTTCACACACCACAACACTTAGAGCTTATAATTCCACTATAATTAATTAGAGAAGCTTCTAGCATGACAACATATTTATGATAACCACAAGGTCTTGAGTTTTTTACTTTATACTCCATAGAAACCAAAATATCTCAAAAAGTCGACTTAAAAAAAGTCAAGAACCAATTTGAAATAATAAGTAGTTGATTGCTGTCAACGCTGATCAAGATAACAAAGCATGCTAACAGGGTTGAACTGGCATCTGTATAACCAAATGGAATTTGAACTAATTAGTATATCTACAATACTTTGTGCTCAAAATCTTTCAGCAGACGCAATCTAAAGCGTCATGACGTCAACGATATTGCCAACTTGTGCAAGAAACCGATGAATGAATTATACTCAAAAATGAAGGGTTAACTTGCACTGAGTCACAGTATATTTTAATTAATTTATGAAGAACGGTTAATGATTTTTTCAGGTAACTTAACTGCACTCATTATTCTATTACCAAAGAAACTAAAAAAACTTGACATTTCAACTGATACATCTTCTACTATGTGATTTATCCCGTATATAGACATTTACATATTTTAAAAGCATATATAAAGAAGAATGTAGTACCAAAACTGTCATTATTTCTGCTGTCAAAAATTCGTAATCAAGTCGATGACATTTTCTAATGATTACCTGGTATAAGCATCTTCAACACATATTAATAATGTCAGAATGTCAACGCATAACTTCAAACTGTGATTGTCACAATATTTCATATTTCGTTTCGTACTGTTTTTGGATATAGTGATTAGTGACTATTAAAATTACTAAAGAGGTCCACAAGAATCTTTTACTCCCATTTATATAAAAAATTGTAATTCACAAAAATGTTCTGTTATAATCAAATAAAAGTCCAATAGAGTTAAAGCTTTCGCGGACTTTTCAGATTGTAAAAGAAAATTTAATAGTAGATTTTTTTTTAAATATTTTCTTTGTTAAAATTTGATTGTTTTTTCGATAAACACCTACATAAACTACTGCTGAATTCACCCTGTAGAGTTAAACTTCCCATTTACACATTTTATATACAGCAGAGTTCAACCCTGTACTATTTACAAAAAGCATGCAACGCGAAGGCCAATCCAAACTTAAACATTTCAGTATCAGTACAGCACAAAGCTGTATAGTGACGGAGCAATGTTACTTCGTTCAAGCCTGCTATCCGCGGTGATACTCCTATCACATTATACAGAATGTGCCAAAATATTAGGAATATTTCCCATGGCTGCAATGAGCCACTACATCCTGGATTCAAAGCTCATGAAAGGCCTGAGCGAGGCAGGACATGATGTCACTATGGTAAGCCCTTTTGCTGCCAACTATAAATCGAAAAATGGACGCTTCACTGATATCGTTCTTGATGGATTTGGTGAAGCATACGAGAGTGAGTAGTAGCGTGAGTAAGTTTGTGCCCCTCAAAAATTGTCAATTTTAGAAGCAGTTTTGCATCGTAATTTGTTCAGCTCTGAAACCGAAAGTTCTCTGACTCAACTAAAGAAGTTAACGGGCTTGATTTTGCATCCAACCAACAAGACACTGCATCATCCAAAAATGAATAAATTGGTAGAATCTGGGGAAGTGTTCGACGCAGTGATTGTAGAGCAGTTTTTTAATGACGCTCTCAAGGTTTATGGTTATGTCTTTAACTGTCCAGTTATAGCGCTGAATACTGTAGGGCCCAACCCATGGATTAACCCTGCTGTCGGCAACCCCCAACCTGTTTCCTATGTACCCCACTCGTATACTAGAAACTACCCTAAAAATCCTTCTATTTTTAAAAGGCTCTATAACTTATATCAATTCATTCTAGATTTTCTGGTACGACAGTACTATCATCTCCCTATCCACGATAAATTGGTAAAATCTGCATTCCCTCAAGCTCCCTCAATTTACGACTTGTACTCGAACATTTCCCTGGCCCTTCTCAATTCGCACATAAGTATATTTGAACCAGTACCCATGGTGCCAAATATGGTGGAAATTGGTGGATATTTTATTGATCCACCTAAAAAACTACCCGCAGACCTACAAGAGTTCATGGATGGGGCTACAGAAGGGGTAATATACTTCAGCATGGGGTCAAATTTGAAGAGCAAGAACTTACCCGAAGAGAGGAAGAAGGTGTTGATGAAAGTTTTGGGGAAGTTAAAGCAGAAAGTAATATGGAAATTTGAAGAGGAGATTCCCAACGTACCGGCCAATCTCTTGATCAAAAAGTGGTGTCCTCAACAGGATATTTTAGGTGAGTCGTAAAATTTACCAAAAAAAAATGTAATGCAAGTATAGAAAAGTGGTATTCCAAATCAAATAATCGATCAGGTATGTTGATTAGTAAATTAAATATGAGAACAATTAAAACATCAGTGCGGAATGTTCTTATCTAATTGAACGTAAAAGTCTATAGTTTACCTACTAATCCTTCAGACACGTGGACTGTTGATGAGAGCAGGTCTTAATTTTATTTATTTTTAGCCCATCCAAATATCAAGCTTTTCATTACCCATGGAGGACTGCTGAGCACAACCGAAGCAATCTACCATGGAGTACCGATTTTAGCTATTCCTGTGTTCGGAGATCAACCGTCTAATGCCGCGAGGTCAGTTAGGAGTGGCTATGCGCTTCAGCTGAGTTACCACGACCCGAACTTTGGGGAGGAACAATTCGAAAAGTTGATCAACGAGTTGCTCACTAATCCGCAATATAGAGAAAATGCACAATTCAGATCTAGAATATATCACGACAGGTCCAAAACACCCATGGAGACGGCGGTCTATTGGGTAGAGTATGTAATCAATCACAAAGGGGCGCCCCATTTGAGGGTGGCAGGTGTCGATTTGCCATGGTATAAATATTTTATGGTAGATGTGGTACTGTTTTTGGTGTCCGTGCCTGTAGTAGGTTATTATATTTTGAAATGCTTTGTCAGAAGACTGTTTAGAAGTAAACCAAAGAAGCAAAAAACAAATTAAGAGTAATCAAGTAGTTGGAAAGTTATTGCAACCTTTCGGTTTTGAATTGTTGTCGATGGTACTCTTTTATAATATAATATTTACAAATATAATTTATTTATTCTGTAATTTAAGTGCTTTATATAGGCTTCAGTTTCTTGACAGGCAATAATTTTATATTATTTTCTATCCTCTACGTGCGTTTATTGTTATTACTGGGGACCTCGTTTCTAGTTTTCTTTGCTTCTCAATTATTTCTTTCATTATATTTTTGAGTCACATAGGCAATTTTTCATATACAAGGTATTTCTTTTATGTGTTCCCACCATTGCTATCTCCGAAACGGTGAGAGTTACAAGGTTAAGAAACCAGAAGTCCAAATATTTGTGATGAGTTTTTATTTATGAATATGTGAAAAATGTAAAAACATTATCAAAATTTTAATCTCCTATATTTCGTGAACTACTCGTGATAGAAAAAACTTTTAATTAGAAAGTTTAATAACTTTTTAATCGATAAACAACTCAATTTTTTTAAATACAAACTTGGAACATTAATTCCATATTCCGAAAGCGCTTTACGTAGAAAATCCATATAATCCATAAGAACTTTTTATTTGATTAGTATAAAAAAGCGCTGTACTAAATTCTCTTACTAAGCTAACTATCTTAAATGTTCAAAATGCCTTCCATTCTCCCTTAAATGTAACCGCACATTATTTATAAGTTTTTCTGAGTGTTACTTATTGTTCTGGGTGTAATAATTTGACATGCAAGTGCAATTTTATTTATCCACGATCATACCATAATAATTACATTATTCTTGCACATTTTCAAGATTAATCCTAATCTTTATTCACCTGTGAATAATGAACATTATGACTATTATTCATGAATGACATGAATAATGAGTTGTCATGGTAACGAAACATGTCGTAGGCAACTGACAACTCAAAAAAGAAGCTGCCCTAAATATGAAATTGATAGTTACCACTGGTTCATTCAAATAATTATCTTTCTATTAGGATGTATTGAGACAAATGTAGATTACACTGTCTTTTTTTTCACTAAAAAATTTACTCTGTCATCGAAAAAAAACTTCAAATAGGCCATAAAATGCAGTAATTTACCGTCCACCTTCGTACAATTGAAATGAACATGCACGGGTGACTAAACTCTCATCTATCTGACGCATCAAACGTCGCGCCGTCGATTAGCGAAACCAGACGTGATTTTAAAATTGGGAATTATCTTTGCGGCACCTATAACCTACCATATTTGAGAAAACTCGGAATCTTGGTTTGGTAATGAGCGTTATTCTCTAGGGCAACTTGTGCCACTCGCTTTGCTCGTGGGCTCAAACGTTACCCTCGAGAATAACGACTCTCATTATATGCTTGTGGTATAATAAACTATTTTCAAGTCAATGTTTCAAGTTAAGGTGTGTTTTAATGATTCCCCAAATTGAAAAACTCATAGGCGTGACATCGGGAGAGTGGCCACAATATTGTGTCATTATTTCCTATAAAAAAAAAAAGAAAATTTAAAGCGAATGTCTATGGAATCATGAAACCATGTTTATGAAAAATTTTTCTAACAGATCTTGTGGGTACATTTATTATTTCTTGTTAGATTTTCCCTAGAAACACATCATTATTTTGAAGATTTTTGAAATTTACTTACCCTAAAATTGTTAAAATACAAATTTACGTAAAAAAAAATGTATCATGCCTACCGCGAACATTATTTCTTGAAATGAACATGCACGGGTGACTAAACTCTCATCTATCTGACGCATCAAACGTCGCGCCGTCGATTAGCGAAACCAGACGTGATTTTAAAATTGGGAATTATCTTTGCGGCACCTATAACCTACCATATTTGAGAAAACTCGGAATCTTGGTTTGGTAATGAGCGTTATTCTCTAGGGCCACTTGTGCCACTCGCTTTGCTCGTGGGCTCAAACGTTACCCTCGAGAATAACGACTCTCATTATATGCTTGTGGTATAATAAACTATTTTCAAGTCAATGTTTCAAGTTAAGGTGTGTTTTAATGATTCCCCAAATTGAAAAACTCATAGGCGTGACATCGGGAGAGTGGCCACAATATTGTGTCATTATTTCCTATAAAAAAAAAGAAAATTTAAAGCGAATGTCTATGGAATCATGAAACCATGTTTATGAAAAATTTTTCTAACAGATCTTGTGGGTACATTTATTATTTCTTGTTAGATTTTCCCTAGAAACACATCATTATTTTGAAGATTTTTGAAATTTACTTACCCTAAAATTGTTAAAATACAAATTTACGTAAAAAAAAATGTATCATGCCTACCGCGAACATTATTTCTTGATTTTCCCCAGCTGTTGTATCAACGTTAGCTGCTTTCTCGGTTTAGCAAAAGAACCATATTCACGTAAGTTCTTTTCTAATTTTAGGAGATACTTTGCATTCGAAAGTCATCTCTCTGGATGTAAGTTGTGATTTTGTTCTGATATTACAAAACATCTTAAATAAATAACTACCATATCCACATTTTCGTCGTCGCTGCATTCCATTACTAAAAAGTTAATCTGCACGAAAAAAAATCAGAAATCCTAAATACATAAGAAATGACTGAAAGGCAGCTACTTTATTTGCCAAATTAATAGTAAGTTAAAAACAAACCAAGGTACGTGCTTTTATAATCGTTGCCATAGTACCTAACTTGTAGGTATAATTCTCTAGTGTATTAAAGAGAAAAAAAATAGATTTTTTGTGTAAAGACGACCATGATATGTATCTATTCAAATAATACATTGATTTTTGAGGAATGACAAGTTTTTTCGAAATATGGAATTTAAATTCCAGGTCCGTATTTAAAAAAATGGAGTTGGTAACGATAACTCAGTTATTAAAAGATACATAATGATATGCGATATTCAATGTTGTAATTAGCGTCCTTAAGTTGTAAGTGTTGGTGAAGTTAGCGGGATTAGGACAAATAATGCACCTCTTCTTTATTCGAAAATGGCCGACGTTTGGACTATTTATTTAGTCTTCATCAGGGCTATTCTCACTTAGAGAGGGTAGTCAGTTAAAATTTGATTCAAGATAGTTAAGGTAACAAACTCCATTTGATTGTTCGGTGACCCTGGTATCTTAGGCTCGACAAACCACACGCCCGCTGCCTAAGGTACAAAATTTGCGAATGTGATTCGCAAATTATTTTTTCTAATTTTGACATATAAAGTGGCACATTTCAATACTGATGACAGTGACGTAACGTCCTACTTTTCGTAACTAGTTACGAAAAGTAAAATCTTTCGTAACTAGTGATGAAAAGTTGGTGTCACCACCAGTTGCAGGTTTCGGCTGTGGCACACCGTTGCTATAGTTTTACGGTATTAAGTAGATACAAAGTGGTTTAAAAGTAAATATTGAAGTTTAATAATAATAATTCTCTCTCAAAGTAGGTATTTGTAGTCAAAATTAGAAAAAATCTTGTATGAAACACGTGACGAAAAACCTTTTTTGTGTATCTCATTCAAATTGCGGGAACTCGCTGCGCTCGTCCCGCAAACATTCATTCGTTACACAAAATCGGACTTTTCGTAACTGGTTACATAAATAGCTATTATACTCTACAAAATGGCATATCGCAACCAACGATATGCGATATGCCATTTTGTAGAGATTAACAAGTTATTACACTTTCTAAATAAACATTTTCTTCTATAACAGTTCACGATATACAGGAGATTGAAGTTTTTATAAATGTTCACATTTTTTTGAAATAACTCGGCAAACTACTGTAAATGTGGTAACCTCAAAATTGGTGGATATTTTATTGACCCACCTAAAAAACTATCCGCAGACCTACAAGAGTTCATGGATGGATCTACAGAAGGGGTCATATACTACAGCATGGAATCAAATTTAAAGAGCAAGAACTTACGCGAAGAGAGGAAGAAGGTGTTGATGAAAGTTTTCAGGAAGCTGAAGCAGAAAGTAATATGGAAGTTGAAAGAGGAGATTCCCAACGTACTGGCCAATCTCTTGATCAGAAAGTCGTGTCCTCAACAGGATATTTTAGGTAAGTCGTAAAATTTACCAAAAAAAGTGTAATGCAAGTATAGAAAAGTGGTATTCCAAATCAAATACTCGATCGGGTATGTTGATTAGTAAATCAAATATGAGAACAATTAAAAAATCTAAAATATAATTTATTTATTCTGTAATTTAAGTAGTTTATATAGGCGTCAATTTCTTGACAGGCAATAATTTTATGTTATTTTCTATCCTCTATGTGCGTTTATTGTTATTACTGGCAAGCTCTTCTCTAGTTTTCTTTGCTTCTCAATTATTTCTTTCATGATATTTTTGAGTCATATAGGCAATTTTTCGTATACAGGGTGTTTCTTTTATGTGTTCCTACCATTGCTATCTCCGAAACGGTAAGAGTTACAAGGTTAAGAAACCAGAAGTCCAAATATTTGTGTGTGAATTTTTATTTGTGAATATGTAAAAAATGTAAAAAAAAATGTCAAAACTTTAATCTCCTGTATTTCGTGAACTACTCGTGATAGAAGAAAACTTTTAATTAGAAAGTTTAATAACTTTTTAATCGATAATCAACTCAATTTTTTTAAATACAAACTTTTATTCCACATTCCGAAAGCGCTTTACCTAGAAAATCCATCATTACAAGAACTTTTTATTTAATTAGTATAAAAAAGCGCTGTACTAAATTCTCTTATTAAGCTAACTATCCTAAATGTTCAAAACGCCTTCCGTTCTCCCTTCGATGTAACCGCACATTATTTATAAGTTTTTATGAATGTTACTTAGTGTTCTGATTGTAATAATTTGACATGTAAGTGCAATTTTATTTATCCACGACCATACTATAATAATCACATTGTTCTTGTACATTCTCAAGATTAATGCTAATCCTTATTCACTTGTGAATAATGAACATTATGACTATGATTCATGGATGACATGAATAGTGAGTTGTCACGGTAACGAAACATGTCGTAGGCAACTGACAACTCAAAAAGGAAACTGCCCTAAACATGAAATCGTTAGTTATCACTGTTTCATTGAAATAATTATATCTTTCTATTAGGATGTATTGAGACAAATGTAGATTACACTCTTTCCTTTTCACTAAAAAACTTACTCATTGAAAAAAAACTTCAAATAGGCCATAGAATACAGTAATTTACAGTCCACCCTGGTAGCATTGAAATGAACATGCACGGGTGACTAAACCGTCATCTATTTGACGCATCAAACGTCGCGCCGTCGATTAGCGAAACCAGACGTGATTAAACAGAAGTTTAAAGCTAATATCTATGGAATAAAACCATGTCTATGAAGAATTTTTCTTTGTTTAATTAGATTTTCCCTAGAGACACACATCATTATTTTAAATATTTTTGAAATTTACATAGGTACCGTAAAGTTATTAAAATACAAATTTAAATAAAAAAATAAGGTAGGTACTTTGTATTATGCCTACCTAGTACTACTTTGTATTATGCCTACCGAGAACAGTTATTTCTAGCTTTGCCCCAGATCTTTTAACAACGTTAGGCTGCTTTCTCGGTTTAGCAAAAGAACCATATTCACGTAAGTTCTTTTCTAACTTTAGGAAATCCTTTGCACTCAAAAGTCGTCTCTCTGACGTGTTTTTATAATCGTTGCCATAGTATCCAACTTGTAGGTATAATTCTCTAGTGTATTAAATAGAAAAAAATATTGATGATGCCTTTTTTGAGTAAAGACGACCATGAATCTATTCAAATAATACATTAATCTTTAAGGAATGACAAGCCGTTTCGAAATATGGAATTACAATTCCAGGTCCGCATTAAAAAAAATAGAGTTGGTAACGAAAACTCAGATATTAAAAGATACATAATGACATGCGATATGCCATTTTGAAGAGATTAACAAGTTTAAAATTAAAATTTTTCTTCCATAACAAATGGTTAGAAAACACGAAATACAGAAAATGTTGGGAAAATTTCACATTTTTTGAAATAACTCGTCAACCACTGAAAATGTGGTTACCTCGAAATGGAATCTTAGAATAGAACAACAAAAGGCAACTGTTAAGCAAACTTGTAATTCTCACTGTTTCGGAGATAGCAATAATGGGAACACATACAAGAAATACTCTGTCTAGGCAAGTTACCTTAATGTGGGCTATCACTTCCTTTGGATTAGATGTAGATCGAAGTTAGTTCAGGTTAGGATAGTCAGAACATTTTATTTAGTGGATGTCTTAAGTATAGATACTGTTACGATTCGCAGCAACGCCGCATGGGAGGCGGGGCAACGCATGGGAGCGTGTTGGTTGGTGGAGCTTCGCGACCTATCCGCGCTGCGTCATGGCTGACACGAGTGATTTATTGCTCGTTTGGCTTAATCTAGAAGGCAGTTGTTTACAACCGTTTTTTTTATGTGAGATTATTCAAGAATTCTTATAAAGAACTTTCTAGGTTTTTCTGTAATTTTAGGATTGTATATAAAGGCGCATAGAGCGGCGGTTGGGGAGTAGTCGTATTTTAATCGAGCTATAAGTAAGCTAAAGTTACGAAGCGATAATAGAAGGCTATAAAGTGTTAAAGTAGCGAGTTATTTAGTAGTCGTGTGTATTTGTGAAATAAATAAATAGTGTTTTCGTGTTAAATCGTTACACTGGAATTATCGAACCCCGAGTTCGCAACAATTGGTGTCAGAAGTGCGATTCCAGTGGGAATTTGAGAACTAATATTGCTGAACTGTAAGTGAGTGCTTCATTGCCGGACATTACGTGTTTATGCCAGTGACCAGAAGCCAGCATCAAGCGATGGAGGATCAACTTGCCGCCCTGCTGTCCCTTATGCAACAACAGAAGGAAGAGCAAGAAAGACGTTATGTAGAAGAAAAAGAGGAGCAGGAAAAACGTTATAAAGAACAAAAAGAAGAACAAGAAAGACGTGATCAAGTACAGGAGCGACTTTTGCAACAACAGAGGGAAGAACAGGAAAAACGTGATCGAGTACAGGAGCGACGTTATCTAGAACAGAAAGAAGAGCTGGAAAAACGTGATCAAATACAGGAGCGACGTTATCTAGAACAGAAAGAAGAGCTGGAAAAACGTGATCAAATACAGGAGTGACGTTATCTAGAACAGAAGGAAGAACAGAAACGGTTTAAAGAAGAATTAGTGAACCATCTCGCAGCTAGGGAGCAACAATTGGAAGAAATAATAATGCAATCCGTTAACGAAGGACTCGAAGCTGTCAACCAGAAGTTTCTCGAGCTAGAAAAGAAATTCCGGGAACAACTTGAGAACGACAACGTGTCTACAGAGAGTTTTAGCACAGCCAACGCTAAAATTAAGCCTCCCGATTATGACGGTACTACGGCCTGGGAAATCTATAAAACCCAATTTGAGGCAGCTGCAAAAGCTAATGGCTGGTCCGAGCCCCAGAAAGCTACATCATTAGTGGTAGCACTTCGTGGGAAAGCTGCTGAATTACTCCAATCTCTGTCGGCAGCTGATCAAAGTAATTATGCAGTTTTAGTACACGCTCTGCAACTACGATTCGGAAATGAGCACAAGGAAACCGTGTTCCAAGCCCAGCTGAGGATGAGACAGCAGAAGTCAGGTGAATCCTTACAAGAATTTGAGGCGGACATAGACAGACTCATTCACCTGGCATATCCATCGGCCCCTGAATCTTTTCAAATGCAATTTGCCGCCGAAATGTTCATTGAGGGAGTTCGCGATAGTGACATGAGATACCACTTACGTCTAGTAAGGCCCAAGGATATCAGCGAGGCACTAGTTCGGGCCCTGGAATTCGAGGCGTCACGAGTGACATCTAGTTCTTCTGCAAGTGTAAGAGTGGCAACCTGCGGTGATAAGAAGTCTACATCTATGGCTGAATCCATGGCAAGTTTACATAAAGCGTTGAAGGATATCGCAGTCAATATGCAAGCCCTGTTGGGAAGAACTCCTCGATCAACACGGAATCGGGGCATAAAATGTTTTAACTGCGGTAAACTGGGTCACGTCAAGAGTAACTGCCGCAATAGGGCAAGAAGTCCGTCGCCGTTGTTTAGGAGATCGAGCGGCAACCAAGACCGCCCTAGAATTCAGGAAAGACCAATTCCTGTCAAGGTAAGGGAGCAATTGACCGAGCCCGTTAAGACCCCCAGGATCAGTCAAGTCAATCAATCAAGTCAAGCCAATAATTTGGGTGGCAAAAGTGTTACAGAGACCGGACGCATTAAAGGACAGAAGACCCAAACTGAACATCGACCAGGAAGGTATCACGGAAATGCCGATGCATTGTCCAGACGGCCATGTAAAGAAGATAGTCAGCATCGTCGAAGAACTGAGCAGCGTGAGGGACTTCCTTCTGTAAGAAGAACGTCGGTGGAAATAAACGATGGCTGGACTGCACAGACGCTTCGAGAGGAACAGTTGAATGATTCAGATATTGGACCCATTCTCTCTGCAAAGACTGACGACAAGAGACCAGAATGGCAAGAAATCGCTGGTAAAAGTCCAAACCTGAAGGCGCTATGGGCCCAGTGGCACTCTCTCAAAATAGAAAATGGACTACTGAAGAGAGCGTGGGAGAGTCCGGATGGCAAGTCCGTAGTCAGTCAGTTGGTTGTTCCTGGTAGCAGAAAATCAGATGTACTACAGGAAATGCACAACGGAACAAGCGGAGGCCATTTTGGGGTCAATAAAACATTTTCCAAAATTAAAGAGCGGTATTATTGGGTGAACTATCATGAAGACGTCGAATCTTGGTGCCGCAAGTGCGAAGTTTGTTGTGCCACAAAAGGACCTCGAACAAGATCACGGGGCCGAATGGTGCAGTACACTGTAGGTGCTCCATTCGAGAGGGTAGCAATTGATGTCGCGGGACCATTTCCTCAGACTGAGTCGGGCAACAAATACATCTTGGTCGCCATGGATTACTTCACTAAATGGCCTGAAGCATACGCCCTACCTAATCAAGAAGCAACGACTGTGGCAACGGTGCTAGTAAATGAAATGTTCTGCAGATTTGGGGTCCCTCTCGAACTTCATTCTGATCAGGGCCGAAATTTTGAAGCGGCTGTTTTCCAGAAGGTCATGGAACTTCTCGGAATTCGCAAGACCAGGACAACTCCTTTACATCCACAGTCGGATGGGATGGTAGAGAGGTTTAATCGGACCATGGAACATTACCTGTCTAAAATGGTGGCAGATCATCAGCGAGGATTGGTGAGGATCTACCTCTCATGTTGATGGCATACCGAGGCTCTACGCATGAAGCCACTGGTTATACTCCGGCGAAAGTAATGTTCGGACGGGAAATGAGGCTTCCTGCAGATTTGATGTATGGAACACCAGAAAAAGACTCACTCAACTCTGAGAATTTTGTGGAGGAGCTTAAGGAGAGGCTGGACAATGTTCATGAACAAGTCAGGAATAAACTGCGGATATCCAGTGATCGAGCCAAAGCAAGATATGACTTACTAGCTAACTCCCGCGGCTTCCAGGATGGTGATTTGGTGTGGTTATACAATCCGAGGCGAAAGGTGGGGAAGTCGCCCAAACTTAGCCAAAATTGGGAAGGACCTTATACAATTGTAAAGAAGATTAATGGTGTGGTGTATAGGATCCAGCGGACCCCTAGGTCAAAGATGAAGGTCGTTCATTTGGATCGATTAGCACGATACCATGGAACTCTATCTGTTCGGGACGAACAGCCTTAGGAGGAGGGCAATGTTACGATTCGCAGCAACGCCGCATGGGAGGCGGGGCAACGCATGGGAGCGTGTTGGTTGGTGGAGCTTCGCGACCTATCCGCGCTGCGTCATGGCTGACACGAGTGATTTATTGCTCGTTTGGCTTAATCTAGAAGGCAGTTGTTTACAACCGTTTTTTTTATGTGAGATTATTCAAGAATTCTTATAAAGAACTTTCTAGGTTTTTCTGTAATTTTAGGATTGTATATAAAGGCGCATAGAGCGGCGGTTGGGGAGTAGTCGTATTTTAATCGAGCTATAAGTAAGCTAAAGTTACGAAGCGATAATAGAAGGCTATAAAGTGTTAAAGTAGCGAGTTATTTAGTAGTCGTGTGTATTTGTGAAATAAATAAATAGTGTTTTCGTGTTAAATCGTTACACTGGAATTATCGAACCCCGAGTTCGCAACAATACTGTACATATATTACTGCTTAAGAGGAATAGCATAATCTCCAAATAATCATGTGGTTTAAGTTGAAGGTACACTAAGATCTTTGTCAGTGGCGGTTATGGGTAATGGTAGACTTAGATTAGATGCTGAAGAAGTAATTAGGATGTTGTTGATATTGCCATTATAATTTTTGGTAAATCACTATTAATCTTGGAGCTCTCAGTAACTTACAGTACAATCTCCGTCAGCTTCTCAGTAACTTACAGTTTACTCCAGTACTATCGAAACCTAATTTCCTGGAGACGTCAGGTCTCAGAAAAGAGACCATAAAACTTGTTTTTTACAATTTAAAGTATTTTCCGGGATTTGAAGCCATGGTCCAATGGAATTACTGCTTGACGTTTGGCAATGGGCGAAATGATCTTCCGGGCTTCCGACGTTGGCTGATTCGAATGTGGTGAGCTCCGTGGTATTTATTATCCCGCCTTCGCGGTGCTGCGGAGGGACTGGGGTGCGGGTATTTGTGGGGCGGGGTTTCGGCGCACTTGATGTATGTCGTAAAACTCGCTTCCAGTTTGCATTTAGAAACGCAATTTCCTCCTTCCTGTTGAAATTGTTGTGGTGTTTAAAGATCTCAATGGCATTTCTCGTTAGTCTCGGATAGAAACGATGCGATTGATATAAGATATCCACCTCATTGAAAAGGATGTTGTGACCCTCAGAGAGAGCGTGCTCTGCTACTGCTGACTTTTGTGTTTGTCCCAGCCTGCAACTCCTCTTGTGTTCAGTAATCCTCGTGTTGACCTTTGTGGTCCCAATGAATACCGAGCCACAGCTGCATGGAACTCGGTCAACTCCGGGTGCCAATAAGGGATCTCTGCGGTATTTGGCCGAAACCAGTGGGTTTAAAGACAGTTAAGACTGTGTTTTTCTAGTAGCCTGCCGATCCTGTCCGTTACTTTGTGGATGTATGGTAGACTAGTCCATCCGAGCTTTTCTTCATCTTCTTCGTTGTTCCTTAATGGCGCTCTATATTGCTTGGACGGACGGCCCTATCGAACTCGTGCTTTCTGTAACCATTCCAACCAAAGGCTCTTTCCAGATACTTCATTTACAGTTCCACCTCAGCCGGCTCACAAATTCTCTTGGCTCTCACAGAGTCTTTATGACTTCCCTTTTCTGTTTGGGATGATGATTTGATCATTTCTGGTACCGGTCAGTGGGTATTGGTTTTCTATAAAAGGTGTGCGCAAGCTTCCCATTCGGCCTCTTTGATACCAAGACATCCAAAGACGGTAGGCGTCCTTCCTTTTCTATCTCTATAGTGAATTAAATTTTTAGGTTTATAGAGTTGAGGTGTGGAAGAAGTCTTGAAGTTCGCACTCGCCATGGCTCCAAATAACAAAGGTGTCGTCCACGTATCGGAACCAACACTTTGGTCTCTTATTTGCCGTTTCCAACGCCGTGGCCTCGAAAATGTCCCTAAAATAGTTGGCTCCTACTGGACTAAGGGCGCTGCCCATGGCTACACCATCAGTTTGCTCGTAGAAATCTTCCTTCCAGTGAAAATTTGTGGTGGTTAGGCAGTGTTGGAACAACTTGGAAATATATTGTGGAAATTCTTGGTTAATATGTTCCATGGCTTCACTAATGGGTACCATCGTGAAGAGGGAAACAACATCAAAGCTAACAAGAATTTATCCTGGAAATAGCCAAAACATGCAGTTTTTCGACGGAATGAATGGAGTCTTTTATAAAGCTGTCAGTATTTCTTATTTTAGATTGCAGCAGTTTTGTGAGGTGTTTTTCGATTTCGTAGATCGCGCTTCCTATGGTGCTCACGATGGGTCCCGGTGGCACTCCGGTTTGTGGATTTTTGGCAAATCGTAGAGCCTTGATAGCAAGCCTTCTGATTTTTTAAGCTTAATCATTTCATCCGATGCCACGTCCTTGATTAAATTGTTGGTGGCCCTCAGAATCCGGAAGGTTAGATCACGAGTTAGCTTCTTGTAGGAGGTCGGATCTAACAGTGTGCTAACTTTTTCCTCCAAATCCAATGTTAACAGTACTACTGTTGCTTTCCTTCATCTGTTGGTAAAATGAGAATATCCTTATCTTCCTTCAAGGGTTTCAGAGCTTGCCTTTCTGCAAAGGTGAGTTTGTTGTTTTTTTGGTTTGCGAGTAGTAGAATTCGTGACGTCTCCAGCCTTATCTGTTCAGACGTCTGAATTGGCAGCTGCCAGATTCCGTTCTCCACGTTTGCTATGATGTCTTACACAGGTATCCTGGATGGTGTTATGACAAAATTCTTGTTCAGAACGCTCAGTTCGTCTGTTGACAGTTTTTTGTCGGTCAAATTGACTACAACCTTGCGTTGACTCTTTTCGGATGTGAGGTTTAATGTGTCTGCCGAATTGTTGATAGCACTTAGTGTGTCAACAATTTGTCGGTTTGTTGCAACGGCTTGGGCTGCAACCTTCTGTTTATGTGTCAAACGATCCACCTTTTCCCAGTCGCTCCAATGCCAGCTGTTAGCTAGTTCTAAATTGATAAATAAAAGTGTTTTATCATTATATGCAAGATCTCTATGGATCTCAAAGATCCTTTCACGGATGAGAAATTATTCGGTCCTGTTGTACATCCTGCTCGCTTGATTGGAGTTAGGTCCTTTTTATTCTGAGAAAGTTTGGGATATTCTTGGTGTCACGACATCATAGCAAAAATACCAGTGAACTCAGGAGTTGTGCTTTCTTCTTGCGGAGGTTCTCCAGTTGTCGAATCAGTCTTGATATATCCTCCCCGTAGAGGTGTTTTATTAGACTGTGAAAGCTTTCACGGCCAAAATACACTCTAAAGTTTTCCGGGTCTTGAGGCTGGGGTTCAATGCAATTACTTCCTGACGTCTACAGCTGCGACAGACTTTATCAAAGGCGATGAGGCAATGGGCGAAGTGATGGGATCTCCCGTGCTTCCCGACGTTGACTGATTCGACTGTGGTGAGCTATGTGGTATTTATTCCCCCGCCGCCGCAGAGGATTACGGAACACAAGACAAGTTGCAGCTGGGATAAACACAAAAGTCAGTAGTAGCAGAGCCTGCTCTCTCCGAAGGTCACAACATCCTTTTCAAAGAGTGAATATGTTATATCAATCGCAGCGTTTAAACACGACAACAATTTCGGCAGGAAGAAGGAAATTGCGTTTGGAAATTCAGACTGGAAGCGACTTCTACGATACACTTCAAGTGCGCCGAAACCCCGCGTAACCACTACCCCCATCCCAGTCCCTTTAGTGCAGCGCAACGGCGGGGGAATACATACCACGGAGCTCATCCCAGTCGTATCAGTCAACATCGGGAAACACGGGAGATCACTTCGCCCATTGCCTCATCGCCTTTGATAACGTCTGCCGCAGCTGTAGTAGATACGTCTGAAAGTAATTCTATTGGACCACGGCTTCAAAGCTCGGAAAACACTTTAGATTGTATTTTGACCGGCCGTGAAAACCTTCACAGTCTTATATAACTTGTTTTTTGTTACAACAATCGGAAGTAAATTAGGACATGAAAAAATCGAAAATGATATCAAATTTTAGATGATTTCAACAAAGACATCAGTCTATTGTGATGCACGTTTTGAGAAAGTTTGCACCTAAATGTCTTATAATAAATAATGGATGTGAGGAAGGTTCACTTCACAATTAAAAATTGATTTACAGAAACGCTCTGGACTTTTTCATTACTTTTCTGAGAACTTTTTTATTTTTTGACACTTTCGATTGCGGATTCTAACAAATAAATGAGGACATGAGGCCTTGCTTTAGAATTGAGTTCGAGAAACGCTTTAGTCTCTCTTGACTTAATTATGTTAATTATGCATGTTTTTAAACACAGTTATCGGAAACAAGTGCTATGTGTGATTCACTAAATATTTCAACGAGAAAAAGCTGTAAATTTAAATAAGTGAAGCTTGAAATCAATAAAAGCCTTCTGATTCTTGACCCTAATATATATCTGAGAAAGACACTGCACATCTAGCCTGTGTCTGAAAAAATGAACAGTCCATGGCTACTTAGATGCTTTTAAATCCTGAATGGCAGTTAGGTGCAAAGTGTTTTAAAAAATGAATCTCACATTTTGGGTGAAAATCTCGCTTTAGAGTTGAAAGTTGATTTACAAAAACTTTATTATTATCTGATTTATTCCATGAATTTATTGAAGTTTTGAGTTGGCCGGAATTTTTTGAGAGTAGTTGTCTGAAACAACCATTATTGCCAGTTTGCGCATGTTTGACAACTGCAAGTACACCTCACTGTGTTGCTAAAGAAACCTTTGAACAAAGGAGATAGTGAGAGTACAGCAAGACAGAGGCAGAGTGAGATATCATGAATTATGTACGTTGTAATTATGGACTACTAGAGGTAAAATAAATATGGTCCTGTTGTGCGCCAAAGTGAGGGGCAAGGTGAGGGGGTGTGTCTGCAGAATAAACAAATTCATCTGAAAACAGTAGTAGATTTCACTGTTACTGTCAAAATATTATTGGAGTCAATTGTAGAATTTGTCGCTGCCTGGTTAATAAAATATACCGTATAATGAGGGGATACGGAATTTTCTGTCGTTTTTCACTTGTGGTGATTGGCCCGCGATAATTAGCACATACGTTGTTTTTCTATTTTAAAAAAAAATTTGAAGTGATAAACAACTTTTAAACACACCACTTGGCGCAAAATGTGTCACGTTAAATCAAATATTTAGAACAAAATACGATTTTCCGTCCCATTAGCAGAATAATTATTTCCAGATAAGTGATTGATTACGTCGCGCTTATAGACGAGCACCAGCATAAGCCAGACGTGACCTTCTATCTTAAAGTAAGTGCAGAGGTGGAGAGGTGGAGATGAGTTTTAATTACCCGTATTTGATAAAAAAAAGAGAAATCATCGTGTTGAGTAATGCACTTAATCAGCAGTTTTCTCCTGATCTCAGTTGAAATTATTACGTACCGATAACAATTATAATGAGAGTATTACAGAGAAGTAAACAGTTGGTTGGAATCGCCATGTTTATGATTTCTCAACATTTCGAAAGCTTGTAAACAGCAGAAATCATAAATGCGCCAACTATCATCGTCTTTTTAACGAACCTTCAATTTCTTTGTTTGACCATACAAAACAAATTCATCTCGAAAGAAAACTGTGATCTCACCTTCACCACTTCTTGTTTTTTGAACTTATATTTTCAAAGATTGAAGGGTCTTCTGGGTAAGCCAATGGTTATTGTTTTTTTTTTCCTATTTTTATGAGTACATTAACTATAGGTCGTACATTATAAATTTACTTGCGCAGGCGGCCGTGAAATTTTTTCGTTAGATTGGCTCTCCTGAATTTTAACTCTTGTTTGCTTGTCTTTCTGCAAAGGTGAGTTTGTTGTTTTTTTGGTTTGCGAGTAGTAGAATTCGTGACGTCTCCAGCCTTATCTGTTCAGCCGTCTGAATTGGCAGCTGCCAGATTCCGTTCTCCACGTTTGCTATGATGTCCTACACAGGTATCCTGGATGGTGTTATGACAAAATTCTTGTTCAGAACGCTCAGTTCGTCTGTTGACAGTTTTTTGTCGGTCAAATTGACTACAACCTTGCGTTGACTCTTTTCGGATGTGAGGTTTAATGAGTCTGCCGAATTGTTGATAGCACTTAGTGTGTCAAGTTTCTTCCTGTGTTTGTTGCAACGGCTTGGGCTGCAACCTTCTGTTTATGTGTCAAACGATCCACCTTTTCCCAGTCGCTCCAGTGCCAGCTGTTAGCTGGTTCTAAATTGATATATAAAAATGTTTTATCATTATATGCAAGATCTCTATGGATCTCAAAGATCCTTTCACGGATGAGAAATTATTCGGTCCTGTTGTACATCCTGCTCGCTTGATTGGAGTTAGGTCCTTTTTATCATCAGAAAGTTTGGGATATTCTTAGTGTCACGACATCACAGCAAAAATACCAGTGAACTCAGGAGTTGTGCTTTCTTCTTGCGGAGGTTCTCCAGTTGTCGAATCAGTCTTGATATATCCTCCCCGTGGAGGCGTTTTATTAGACTGTGAAAGCTTTCACGGCCAAAATACACTCTAAAGTTTTCCGGGTCTTGAGGCTGGGGTTCAATGCAATTACTTCCTGACGTCTACAGCTGCGACAGACTTTATCAAAGGCGATGAGGCAATGGGCGAAGTGATGGGATCTCCCGTGCTTCCCGACGTTGACTGATTCGACTGTGGTGAGCTATGTGGTATTTATTCCCCCGCCGCCGCAGAGGATTACGGAACACAAGACAAGTTGCAGCTGGGATAAACACAAAAGTCAGTAGTAGCAGAGCCTGCTCTCTCCGAAGGTCACAACATCCTTTTCAAAGAGTGAATATGTTATATCAATCGCAGCGTTTAAACACGACAACAATTTCGGCAGGAAGAAGGAAATTGCGTTTGTAAATTCAGACTGGAAGCGACTTCTGCGATACACTTCAAGTGCGCCGAAACCCCGCGTAACCACTACCCCCATCCCAGTCCCTTTAGTGCAGCGCAACGGCGGGGGAATACATACCACGGAGCTCATCCCAGTTGAATCAGTCAACGTCGGGAAACACGGGAGATCACTTCGCCCATTGCCTCATCGCCTTTGATAACGTCTGTCGCAGCTGTAGACGATACGTCTGAAAGTAATTCTATTGGACCACGGCTTCAAAGCTCGGAAAACACTTTAGATTGTATTTTGACCAGCCGTGAAAACCTTCACAGTCTTATATAACTTGTTTTTTGTTACAACAATCGAAAGTAAATTAGGACATGAAAAAATCGAAAATGATATCAAATTTTAAATGATTTCAACAAAGACATCAGTCTATTGTGATGCACGTTTTGAGAAAGTTTGCACCTAAATGTCTTATAATAAATAATGGATGTGAGGAAGGTTCACTTCACAATTAAAAATTGATTTACAGAAACGCTCTGGACTTTTTCATTACTTTTCTGAGAACTTTTTTATTTTTTGACACTTTCGATTGCGGATTCTAACAAATAAATGAGGACATGAGGCCTTGCTTTAGAATTGAGTTCGAGAAACGCTTTAGTCTCTCTTGACTTAATTATGTTAATTATGTATGTTTTTAAACACAGTTATCGGAAACAAGTGCTATGTGTGATTCACTAAATATTTCAACGAGAAAAAGCTGTAAATTTAAATAAGTGAAGCTTGAAATCAATAAAAGCCTTCTGATTCTTGACCCTAATATATATCTGAGAAAGACACTGCACATCTAGCCTGTGTCTGAAAAAATGAACAGTCCATGGCTACTTAGATGCTTTTAAATCCTGAATGGCAGTTAGGTGCAAAGTGTTTTAAAAAATGAATCTCACATTTTGGGTGAAAATCTCGCTTTAGAGTTGAAAGTTGATTTACAAAAACTTTATTATTATCTGATTTATTCCATGAATTTATTGAAGTTTTGAGTTGGCCGGAATTTTTTGAGAGTAGTTGTCTGAAACAACCATTATTGCCAGTTTGCGCATGTTTGACAACTGCAAGTACACCTCACTGTGTTGCTAAAGAAACCTTTGAACAAAGGAGATAGTGAGAGTACAGCAAGACAGAGGCAGAGTGAGATATCATTAATTATGTACGTTCTAATTATGGACTACTAGAGGTAAAATAAGTATGGTCCTGTTGTGCGCCAAAGTGAGGGGCAAGGTGAGGGGGTGTGTCTGCAGAATAAACAAATTCACCTGAAAACAGTAGCAGATTTCACTGTTACTGTCAAAATATTATTGGAGTCAATTGTAGAATTTGTCGCTGCCTGGTTAATAAAATATACCGTATAATGAGGGAATTCGGAATTTTCTGTCATTTTTCACTTGATGATCAAATATTTAGAACAAAATACGATTTCCCGTCCCATTAGCAGAATAATTATTTCCAGACAAGTTATTGATTACGTCGCACTTATAGACAAGCACCAGCATAAGCCAGACGTGACCTTCTATCTTAGAGTAAGTGCAGAGGTGGAGAGGTGGAGATGAGTTTTAATTACCCGTATTTGATAAAAAAAGAATAAATCATCGTGTCGAGTAATGCACATAATCAGCAGTTTTCTCCTGATCTGAATTTGAGATTATCACGTACCGATAACAATTATAATGAGATTATTACAGAGAAGTAAAAACATTTGGTTGGAAACCATGTTTATGATGTCTCAACATTTCGAAAGCTTGTAAACAGCAGAAATCATAAATGCGCCAACTATCATCGTCTTTTTAACGAACCTTTCTTTGACTGGAACCGAAATTTCTTTGTTTGACCATAAAAAACAAATTCATCTAGAAAAAAAACTGTGATCTCACCTTCACCACTTCTTGTTTTTTGACCTTATATTTTAAAAGATTGAAGGGTCTTCTGGGTAAGCAAATGGTTATTGTTTTTTTTTCCTATTTTTATGAGTACATTAACTATAGGTCGTACATTATAAATTTACTTGCGCATGCGGCCGTGAAATTTTTTCGTTAGATTGGCTCTCCTGAATTTTAACTCTTGTTTGCCACCCTGCTTCTTTAACGAGTCCATAGCCATGTCCATAACGAGGTGCGAAATAAAAATCTTCCAATAAAATTGAATTTTGACAAAATTCAACGTCTTCAAGGAATCTGTTTACTTATGAAATTAGCTTAATGTCAGAGTCAAATGGGAGACCAGCAATCACTTTTTAAAATTGGACGTTGCCGAATTTTTTGCTGTTTTTGGGTTCGAATGTTTCTATATAAATCCTACTAATTTGAAGCAGAAGCATCCATCTCTACTCTCTGCTATGTAGCTGGAGCATTAGAGCATTATGTAGCCCAAATGTCATTCTCGTGAATTCAAACAATCCTCGGTGGCAGATAAAAGCTGTCAATGGCCTAGAAGACTCTTCAACTGGCACTTGCCAATAAGCACTCTTTATATTTAAACTCGTTCTGTGACTAAATTCAATTTGCGGTCAACACAGAATCTCATCTTAAAAGTGTTCTTTTTCCTAACCAGCACCACCGGTGAAGACCAGGACCTCTTAGATAACACAATGCAAAAGAAGTGGGTAACTGTCACGTTCTGTGACTAAATTCAATTTGTTCTTCTCACTAACCAGCACCACCAGTAAAGACCAAGGACTCTTAGATGGCAATGACTCCAAGCCTCAGCATCCTCGATCTCATTATCTATGAGCTTCTGTAAAACAGGACACATTGTATAAGCTTTCCTGCGAATAGGTTCAGAATTCGTCACTATCTTATGGGTCACCAAGTCAGTACACTCAATTTCTGTACCCAACAACTTCTTGTGTGTCTCAATGACATTTCTCAGGCAGATCTGCTCCGTCTCTGATAATACTGCCTGTAGCTATTCGGACACGGCAATAGAGCCAACAATACCCATAGAATCCCAAAAATCATACCCCAAATTCAAAGTGTGCGGTCAATCCGGCAAAACAACAACCGTAATAATTCTAATTCGATCCGCAACTCTTAGAGGCAAGTCCAACGTACCAATGTTCCTTGACTGCTGTCCATTGGCCACAGTGCAAAGCATACTCTTTTCTCTATTCAAGGGCAAATTAAACCTTCTAAAAATTTTCCACCCCTGATAACCCAGAAAAGTTCTAGAAGCACCAGAATCCAAAAGCCCCATAACTTCGCCTAAAATATCTACTTTCAAATATGGTCTCTCATCATTCTGTGCGTGATCCAAAATAAACCTAAGAACAGGTCGATAGTCGAGTGATGCAGAACCAGCCCCATTAACTACACTTCCTAATGACGCTTTTGTTCGTTTCTCGAATTGCAACCTGGGCAATTCCTAGTTGTATAGCCTTCCCGCCGTTTGCCGTTTGCACTTAAAACGCAATTAAAAAAAATAATAAAGGATACCCCATTTAAATTACAGAAGGGGCAATCTGTTTCCGGTATAACCGGAAGTGCCAATATCTTAAAAATTTGTAGGTACTTCAGGTTAGTTAGATAAGTTTAAGTTCTATAAATACATAAAAGCCACCCTGTATAACCTATATTTCAGGAGAAAGAATCATCGGCAGGTGATATCTACAATAAGCAAACAAAACATGATTTATCAATAAGTCAATCCTAAACATTTCTAGACGCGTTCGATAGATATCTTCACTATCTAATAAGTACTATTCTAAAAGTTATCCTACGAACGGTTTCACAATAATAAGCAATACGAAAAAGTGTATTTATTCAGACAGAACATCCGCACACATATCAGTATTCAAAGCACAGCCAAAACAAGTTCATACCACCGACCTTGCTGCGTCTATTATATATAATGATAGTGAAATCGTTGGTATTTTTATCTGTGGCATTGATAGCTAGCTGCGAGAGTGCCCGAATTTTAGGAATTTTTCCCATGGCTGGGATCAGTCACCAGATCCTGGCTTCCAAGCTGATGAAAGGGCTGGCCGAAGCCGGCCACGACATCACAATGGTGAGCCCCTACGCACTGAAAGATATTCCTAAAAATGGCACCTATACCGAGATCGTTCTTGATGGACTAGCTGACAACTTTAACGGTAAATAAATTTTAATAATTAACAGAATGCAATAATATTACTGATATATTTTTAGAACTGTTGAGGCAATTTGATGTCCTACACAACGACGATTCAACTCTGAAACAGTTTCAAATGATGACTAGTTTTTTAACGGACGCTATTAACAAGACTTTGAACTGGCCAGAACTAAAACGCCTAAAAGATTCCGGTGCCACTTTCGATCTTCTGATGTCTGAATATTTCCTAAGTGATGCAGTGCACGTCTTCGCCGATATTTTCGATTGTCCTCTCATACTATTAAGCAGTCAAGGGGCGACCCCTTGGATCAACTCTTTAGTCGCTAATCCCCAACCCGTCTCATACATCGCCCATCAATCCTTTGACGATATTCCGCAAACTCTCAGTTTTATGGACAGGGCTAAAAACCTGTTTTTCTACATTATGAAATACTGTATGTTTAACCTATATCTAATTCCAAAGCAGAATGCCCTAGTTCAAGAGGCATACCCAAATTCGCGCTCCCTTGATGAAATCTTGGACCGGGTTGCCCTGATCTTTCTTAATTCACACATAAGCAGTAACGAAGCCGTTCCTCTGGTTCCAAATATGGTGGAAATTGGTGGTTACTTCGTGGATCCGCCGAAGAAACTACCAAAAGATTTGCAGGATTTTATGGACGGGGCAACAGAGGGCGTGATATATTTTAGTCTGGGATCAAACATCAAAGGCAAGGACATGACTGCTGAGAGAAAGCAACTGTTTATGAACATCTTTGGAAGGTTGAAGCAAAAGGTGATTTGGAAATTTGAAGAGGATTTGCCCAACAAGCCACCGAATGTTTTGATACAGAAATGGTGTCCGCAGCAGGATATTTTAGGTAAGCGTCATGTTCTAATGGTGTCCGTTCTAATGATGTTTAGCATATCATATTAATTAGCTCTAAAATTGTAGTTTCACAATCAAAAAGCCTATTGCTGATAGCTTTTGTGCGTGAACAATTTTAGTTACGTTTCTGCACTGAAAATAACCCCGCGTAATTGACTAGGTTGTTCGATTAACGACCTCACAGCCTTTTGCGAAATGAAAAGAAAAAGACAATAGTTCTGGTCTTGAAATCACTGCTTTTATCCAACCAAGTAACTAGAAAACCTTTACACTTCTCTTGGCAAAGGGGTAATACTGATTTGCTAAATATTATTCCCTAAATTTACGCAAGATACATTTTGTGAGCGACACGAACGCTGAACATGCGTCGTCGCCTAACCCTAGAACGCGAATGAATCCTGTTGCCATTGCCAAGCGAACTCATTTATTAACGCGGCGCGGCGGCGCCCCTTGCCCCCTTCACTCTTTTAAGGTCTATTGACCACATCAGCTGATCCTTCTTGTTACCGAGCGTGCGCACAACACCAAAGCTTTTATCGTTTATTTCTGGAAATTGCCACTAGGTATATCGAGTTTATGAAAATAGAAAATCGCTATAAAGGGTTTTGATATTGTCGTAAACAAATTTAATGTTTCAGCACTTGTTATTAAAGTTATGGTTTCTATAAATTATGTTGTGATAGGTTTACGTCCTGTAAATAAGTATCTGTATACGTTGGCGGATTCTTAAATAACGATATCTTAGATAGACTTTGAGAGCCTATATAAAACGGAATAATCAAAACAATATATCCTATTAGATAGAAAGTTCATCGCTTTAAAACCTTTTGTTTTCATTTTCTTTTTTTTTATCTACTTTTAGCACATCCCAACATGAAGCTATTCATCACTCATGGAGGTCTCCTGAGCACAACTGAAACCATTTACCATGGCGTCCCAATTCTGGCTATTCCCGTCTTTGCTGACCAACCACAAAATGCTGCCAGAGCTGTATCTAGAGGTTTCGGTCTTTCAATAAGCTACCACGATAGCAACTTCACAGAAGAACGAGTGGACAGTATGGTGAATGAACTATTGCATAACCTCCAATATCGAGATAACGTCAAGACAAGGTCGGAACTGTACCACGACAGACCGATGAAACCCATGGAGACGGCGGTATATTGGGCCGAGTACGTTATCAGACACCATGGGGCTCCCCATTTGATGGTAGCCGGAGCAAAGTTGCCCTGGTACAAATACTACATGTTAGATATAATTGCTTTTCTGTTGATAACTCGAGCATTATTTTTGTACATTCTAAAATTTGCCATTGGTAAGCTTATTGCTTGGTGCCGCACCAAAAAAATCAAAGCTGACTAAACCTCCTTATATATAGTACCGTGCGTTCATTAGAAAAAACCTCAAGCAGGCCATGGAATTAGAAGACTATGGAATTAGAAGACCTCCTATTTTTATTTTTTTATGAACTAATCACCGACAAGAGTTTTCATTCCATAGCTTGCTACGAGGTTTTTTTTTTATATATACCCTATAAATAGAACTAGGCCCATTTTTATTGGGCCATAATATTGTGATAATAAAACTGTGCTACATAAATAATATTATTAATCGTAATTATATTAATAATGCTTTCATTAAGACAGTTTTCTAATACCAAAATGTGGCTTCTGGAATGTGGTAATTTAAGAATAATGTATTTGTTTTTCCTACAAATTGCACAATAAAGAAGAGCATGTATAAAAATATACATATATGAATTTATACTTAAGTTGATCCCTTTCATCTTATTTCAAATTCAATTCTGTCCAACATGATCTTGATTATGCCCTATCAGCGAGAGAGTGGCAATAGAGTCATGGATAGCTGTCCATGAGCCAATTTTAATCAGATATACAATTGTAAATATATACTTAAGCTAATATTACATTTACTAGTTCTTCATTGAAGTCTTACAGTATCTTGATCATTATTACAATTATACCTACGTTATTACGATTATATGCCTTGCCGAGACTTCACTTACTCCTTCGGTTTCATTCACTGGTTCTCGAGAGGACTTGTTGGTTGCCTGCTAGTACCTGCTGAAATGTACCTTGTGTTAATTTACGAAACTTAAATTCAATGATTCTGCCTTTACTAGTGGATTTTGTATTAGATTTTACCTCCTTTGCCTTGTTTTGAATCCACTTTTGTCAGTTTTCATCTACAGCGACTTTCATTGCTTTTTGACGATCAGCTTTGTAACTTTTATTTTGTATTTTCTGGCTAGATTCACATTTTCTTTGAGCAGACGACGCTTTCAGGCTTCCCAGCTTATCCCAGATTCCCGTTTTGCACCCGTTTGCAGTGTTTCCAACTCGAAAATTTAAATTCGCTCATTAAATCCACCAAAATTGATCCCAGAGAACACTCGTATCTTTGAAAATCCTCACTGTAATCCTTGCGCAGAGCACCCGTTTGCAGTGTTGCCAACTGGAAAATTTAAATTCGCTCATTAAGTTCACCAAAAATGCTCCCAGGGAGCGCTAGTATCAATGAAAATCCTCACTGTAATCCTTGCGCAGAGCACCCGTTTGCAGCGTTACCAACTCGAAATGTTTAAAAAAATGCTCTCAAGGACCGCTCGCATCATTGAAAATCCTCCCTGTAATCCACGCGCAGAGGACCCGTTTGCAGTGTTGCCAACTCGAAAATTTAAATTCGCTCATTTAATTCACCAAAAATGCTCCCAGGGAGCGCTCGTATCATTAAAAATCCTCACTGTAATCCTCGCGTAGGGCAACCATTTGCAGTGTTGCCAACTCGAAAATTTAAATTCGCTCATTTAATTCACCAAAAATGCTCCCAGGGAGCGCTCGTATCATTAAAAATCCTCACTGTAATCCTCCCGTAGGGCAACCATTTGCAGTGTTGCCAACTCGAAAATTTAAATTCGCTCATTTAATTCACCACAAATCCTCTCAGGGAGCGCTCGTATCATTGAAAATCCTCACTGTAATCCTCGCGCAGGGCACCCGTTTGCAGTGTTGCTAATTCGAAAATTTAAATTCGCTCATTTAATTTACCAAAAATGCTCTAGGGGAGCGCGCGTGTCATTGAAAATCTTCACCGTAATCCTCGCGTCGAGCACCCGTTTACAGTGCTGGCAACTCGAAAAATTAAATTCGCTCATTTAATTCACCAAAAATGCTCTCAGGGAGCGCTCGTATCATTAAAAATCCTCACTGTAATCCTCGCGTAGAGCAACCATTTGCAGTGTTGCCAACTCGAAAATTTAAATTCGCTCATTTAATTCACCACAAATGCTCCCAGAGAGCGCTCGTATCATTGAAAATCCTAACTGTAATCCTCGCGCAGAGCGTCCGCTTGCAGTGTTATCAACTCGAAATTTTGAATTCGCGGTTATTTAATTCACCAAAAATGCTCTCAGGGAGCGCTCGTATCATTGAAAATCCTCACTGTAATCCTCGCGCAGGGCACCCGTTTGCAGTGTTGCTAATTCGAAAATTTAAATTCGCTCATTTAATTTACCAAAAATGCTCTCGCGGGGAGCGCGCGTGTCATTGAAAATCTTCACCGTAATCCTCGCGTCGAGCACCCGTTTACAGTGCTGGCAACTCGAAAAATTAAATTCGCTCATTTAATTCACCAAAAATGCTCCCAGGGTGCGCTCGTATCATTGAAAAGCCTCACTGTAAACCTCGCGCAGAGCGCCTATAGCAATCCGAGAGGTATCTCTATTTTCTACTATCTGAAACACATTTTAAAGTTGGAAATATTTGCAAATTGCTCTAGAGCAGCAAACCGAAGATGCTATAACAAAAAAATAATTTTTTAACTAAACCAACGGGCTAGTAATTTACATCTGAAAAGACTCTCCTCTTTTACAGTTTTGGCTCCTAAAAAATGGCGGCGATATCCACCGGTATTATAAACTTAAAATTAGTCAAAACTTTTTTTTTAAATCTTAATGGTTCTTTTCAATGGTTTTTTCAAATTTCAATGCTGAAAATAATATTTAGATATTTGTATTTTTAACTAAATAAATGTGCAATTAAATTGTAGAAATTTAGTAGAAATTTTTGAAAAATGTAGAATTTGATGAATATTGATAGAACTTGTAGAACTTGAAAAAATGTAGAGTAACTAAAAATGTCTAAAAAATAAATTAAAAAATAAAACAGAATTTTTCCGTTTTAAACTTAAAATTAGCAAAAATTTTTTGAAGAGAAATTTTACCCTCCCCCCCCCCCCTTGTTAATGTTCCATCATCCTTTCACTGAAGTTTGTAGAAAGAATTTATAAAAAAAGTTAAAGAGAAAATTAAGAACAAATGACACTTTTTGCCCGCTTTAATGTGGTATTTTCATATTTAAAATCAGACGTTTCGTTTTTCATCCATTACCAAATTATTATTTTTGTAAATACAGTCTAGGATTTTTTATATTATATTCTGAATTACCTTGCAAGTCTGCATTTCGAATCCGAATTCAGAATTGATAATGGTTCCATAAAAACGAAAAGTTGGATTTTAAATAGGAAAATCACACGTTGAATAGAAAAAAAAGTCATCGTCATAAACTTTTAATTATCTCTTTCGTGACCTTTAAGTCTCTATCTATTCATTTCGATCAAAAAAAGCAAAAAAAAATGTTTCCGACATTTTTTTGAAAATGTCCAAGCGGGGAGGGGGGGGGGTATTACTACTTTTTTCTCAATTCTCAACTTTAACCGCTTGTACCTTGAAAACGCCTTGACCGATTGGAGTAAATCCAACAGTTTTTTTCTTCTCCTTGATATCCTCTTTCACCTCCCGCCATCGGAAGTTCTGTAGGAACAATATTTTCGGAGATAGACCCCTTCGGAAGTCGATTTTTAGGCATTTTTAGAATGGCGTTTTTGGACAATTTTTAAAAAACCTCTTTAGAGGTTAATTTCATTCGAATTGAGTATGTTACATTCTTACGATATTGCAAGCGTGCCATTCCGATAAAAAACAGCAAAAAAATTTCCAGAAATTATTTTGAAAATGTCCAAATGGGGGGGTATTACGACTTTTTTCTCAATTCTCAACTTTGATCGCTTGTAACTTGAAAACGCCTTGACCGATTGGAGTAAATCCGACTGTTTTTTCTTCTTGTTGATGTCGTCTTTCACCTCCCCCTCATCGGAAGTTCCGTACGAACAATATTTTCGGAGATAGACCCCTTCGGAAGTCGATTTTTAGGCACTTTTAGATTGGCGTTTTTGGACAATTTTTAAAAAACCCTTTTAAAGGTTAATTTCATTCGAATTGAGTATGTTACATTATTAGGAGATTGCCAGCGTGCCATTCCGATAAAAAACAGCAAAAACATTTTCCACAATTTTTTTTTAAAATATCCAAAGAGGGGGGGGGGTATTATGACTTTTTTCTCAATTCTCAAATTTGACGGCTTGTCACTTCAAAACGCCTTGACCGATTGGAGTAAATCCAACTGCTTTTTCTTCTTCTTGATGTCCTCTTTCACCTCCCGCCATCGAAAGTTCCGTTCCGAGATAGAACCCTACGGAGGTCGATTTTTAGGCATTTTTAGAATGGCGTTTTTGGAAAATTTTGACAAAACCCCTTTAGAAGTTAACTTCATTCGAATTGAGTATGTTACATTCTTACGATATTGCAAGCGTGCCATTCCGATCAAAAACAGCAAAAAAAATTTTCCAAATTTTTTTTTTAAATGTCTAAGGGGGGGGGGGGGGGGTATTACGACTTTTTTCTCAATTCTCAACTTTGACTGCTTATAACTTGAAAACGCCTTGACCGACTGGAGTCAATCCAACTGCCTTTTCTTCTTCTTGATGTCCTCTTTCACCTCCCGCCATCGGAAGTTCTGTAGGAACAATATTTTCGGAGATAGACCCCTTCGGAGGTCGATTTTTAGGCATTTTTAGGATGGCGTTTTTGGACAATTTTTAAAAAACCCCTTTAGAGGTTCACTTCATTCGAATTGCGTATGTTACATTCTTAGGGGATCGCCAGAGTGCCATTCCGATAAAAAACAGCAAAAAAATGTTCCAGATTTTTTTTTTAAATGTCCAAAGGGGGGATATTACGACTTGTTTCTCAATTCTCAACTTTGACGGCCTGTAACTTGAAAACGCCCTGGTCGATTGGAGTGAATCCAATCGGAATTTTTATTTTTGGCAGAATTAATGGCAGAATTAGTATAATCAATTATTAATACTTGAATGAACACTACACCCACCCGCTTTATTTTCAGTTTTTAGTGTTGTGTTCCATAAAAAGGCGCAGACTTTTTTGAATATTTGTTAACGTTTTTACACGTTTATTAACTATTTGGCTTGGTGGCACAGAATAGCCATATTATTTGTCTCATGAGAGATAAATTATTTGTCTCATTATTTGTCTCATATGAGATAAATAATAAAGTATGGCTATTCTGTGTTGGTGGTATTAGAAAGATGAATTTTTATCACCCAAATGTTACGTGAAATAAACGTGATATTTTTAATGTCATATATCAGTCACATTAATGACGTTTAAGGCTGATCATAATATGATGGTGGATAATATATTTTATCCACGACCATACTATAATAATCACATTATTCTTGTACATTCTCAAGACTAACGATAATGTTCATTATTCACAAGTGAATAATGAGTTGTCATGGAAACGAAACATGTCGTAGGCAACTGACAACTCAAAAAGTAAACTGCTCTAAACATGAAATCGGTAGTTACCACTGGTTCATTCAAATAATTATCCTTCTATTAGGATGTATTGAGGCTTAATGTAGGTTACAGTGTCTCTTTTTCCCTAAAATATGTACTTTTCACTGAAAAATACTTAAAATAGGCCATAAAATGAAGTAATTTACCGTCCACCCTCGTAGCATTGAAATGAACATGCGGTGACATGCGCGGGTGACTAGACCGTCATCTATCGACAAGACGCATCAAACGTCGCGCCATTGAATAGCGAAACCAGTCGTGGTCGTGGTTTTAAAATTGTAAATTATCTTTGTGGCACCTATAACCTATCATATTTGAGAAAACCCAGAATCTTGGTCGTGGATAAAGTATAGTATTCAACGCGCATTTAATGAGCGTTATTCTCTCGGGCAACTTGTGCCACTCGCTTCGCTCGTGGGCTCAAACGTTACCCTCGAGAACAACGACTCTCATTAAAGCCTTGTTGTATAATATACTATTATCCACGACCATACTATAATAATCACATTATTCTTGTACATTTTCAAGACTAACGATAATCATTATTCCCTTGTGAATAATGAACATTATTCACAAGTGAATAATGAGTTGTCATGGAAACGAAACATGTCGTAGGCAACTGACAACTCAAAAAGTAAACTGCCCTAAACATGAAATCGGTAGTTACCACTGGTTCATTCAAATAATTATCCTTCTATTAGGATGTATTGAGGCTTAATGTAGGTTACACTGTCTCTTTTTCCCTAAAATATGTACTTTTCACTGAAAAATACTTAAAATAGGCCATAAAATGAAGTAATTTACCGTCCACCCTCGTAGCATTGAAATGAACATGCGGTGACATGCTCGGGTGACTAGACCGTCATCTATCGACAAAACGCATCAAACGTCGCGCCATTGAATAGCGAAACCAGTCGTGGTCGTGGTTTTAAAATTGTAAATTATCTTTGTGGCATCTATAACCTATCATATTTGAGAAAACCCAGAATCTTGGTCGTGGATAAAGTATAGTATTCAACGCGCATTGAATGAGCGTTATTCTCTCGGGCAACTTGTGCCACTCGCTTCGCTCGTGGGCTCAAACGTTACCCTCGAGAATAACGACTCTCATTAAATGCTTGTTGTATAATATACTATTATTAGGCAACGATTTACGACGCAACGATTATAATCACGTTATATTCACGTCATAGGTGACTTCCTGGTCGACTGAGTAGTTGTATGGCATAACGAATTTAACAAAACTACGTGCAGTGTAACACAATACACTTATGGTACAGTTCTGAAGAAATCTGAAAAAAATTGGAATTTGAGCTTCGAGCGACATCTATTATAGTTTTAGCTAAATAGAAGTCTCGGAGAAAATGAGACATTTGGAATCTCTGATTAGACAATGATGCTAGGAACAGTGCGGTTGCTAAAGTTTTTGGTTGCTAAGATTAGCGAGAGCTGGTTGGCGGGCAAAAAACTTAAAACTACTTAACTTGAAACATACACATTAAGCTGTTACGGTGGGATGCGAGCAATAACCCAATAAAAGCACAGAAGTTACCTTTCGAATTTAATAGATGGTGGGAAAAAGACCAAGAAGTAAAACGTTGACTTTCAATTATTTTCTTGTTGAATCAACGTTGATTTTTAACTAAATTTTAGAATAAGGTTTCAGTGGCGATACCAACCTGAACAACAATATTTTATAATTAAAGTATAAGTGAAAATAAATGCAAGAGCTCACGTCACTTTTAATTGCAGTTAAGCAGTCGGTTTGTACAACCTTATTATAATGGCAAATCAAGGGCAAATGCACCCCTGTATATAAACACAAAATCTAATCAAGGTTTTTTTGACAAATTTTCTGTTTTTCTTGTCAACGATTCATCGTTATAATCGAAAGTTCCTATATTTTATACCCTACTCTTATTGTTGTCATCCATCAGCGTTGGAAATCTGACTGACTAACATTTTTATCGTATGTTCTCAACATGTGCTGAAAGGAGAAAGTTTTAAAAGAAATGAAGATGTCGACGGTGACTGGATAACAAAAAGTAAATGAATAAGATATATCTTTATAAATCTCACCTGCAAATTCTACAATTAGTAGTATACAGAGTGGTATACAGCGTTGGAAATCTGACTGACATACACTACATAGAAGAATAGTATGGACTACATTTTAAAAATAATGACTATCTTACAGGGTATACCAAAAATTATCAAATATCAGACACATATGGTTTTTAAATAAGACACACAGAAAAAATATGATTGCGTTTTCATATGTTATTAGAAACAATCTCTATTGATTATCTCTCTCTATCTCATTGAATTCTAACTATTTAATACATAACATGCCCTATGAACTCGTCTACGACTATCTCTTACTATTTTCGAAAAAAAAAACCCGCATTTGGGTTGCCGTATGGTCAATAAATAATAATTATAGAATTTCGGCATGTCACAGCATTACTAATCTTAGGTTTTTAAACCTACTTCAAGACTCAGTTCTTCAGTTTCTATCTCCATTACTTCCAATGGGAACTATTATTTTTAAGCAATTCTTTTACTAAATCGACCGGAATTTACTAAATGAACCGGAGTAATAGCTGGGACAGCAAACAAGCCCTGATACCCCGGTATGGGTACGTACCCAAAAGACCTATAACCTGACATCAAATCATGGACAAGTTGGTTTGGGATTCTACACCAAAACAAGTGTACATAGAAAAAAAAAATATTGTCGGTATAGTTTCCATTCTTATTTACAAT
Organism: Taphrorychus bicolor; assembly: GCA_951812265.1. Taxonomy (NCBI): domain Eukaryota; kingdom Metazoa; phylum Arthropoda; class Insecta; order Coleoptera; family Curculionidae; genus Taphrorychus; species Taphrorychus bicolor. The sequence continues at coordinate 32,536,032 of OX638298.1, forward strand.
TTAGAAAATTTGTTTACTTAGTGGTCAGACAAATTACGTAAGTACCTAAATAAAGTTTCCAATGTATTTAATAGCTAGTTTTGCAGTGTAATCAAAACCCAATAAAGACAATGGCGTCCAGGAATTTTCATTTAGTAACGTCTCATTAGTTACCTCGTTAAAATAAATGTATTGTAGTAATATTTATTCAGTAACAATTTTAACTCCTAAAAGTACGTTCATAGATATCAAATGAGCTTTATCGTAAAATAGTCCATTCATGAGAAGAAATTCGTTAAACTAATAACGATGATAATAAGCTTATTTATAATGTTTAAAGAATCATTTTAAATATAGGACGTCCCATGCTATGAGTTTGAGCGGTAATTACCGAGTTATTTACCGTAATTTATCGTTTATTTATAGCGTTTATATACCATAAATCCATATTTTTGCGAACAATTAAGTAATGAAGAGAATATATAAAACAGCAAATTAGGAAACTTTAGGGAATTTAACATAAAACCAAATTGTTAGTAAAGATCAAACGTTTTATATACAAAGTGTCAATTTGAAAACTTTCAATGCGAATATCTCGGAAATAAAAAAAAATAAAAAAAAAACAATTTGGTTCAAGTGTTGTTCAACTAGGGGGTACTAGAATTACCAAATTAAAGATCCATTTGAGTAGTATTCACCTGCAGAAGAACTTTTCTGCAGTAGAATTCACCTGCAGAAGACCTCAACCAGAGGGTTCTCGAGCTAGAAAGGAAGATCCAGGAACAATTTGAGGACGACAACGTGTCTACAGAGAATTTGAGTTCCTGACCTGAATTGAGACCCAGCCAACGCTAAAATTAAGCCTCCCGATTATGACGTACTACGGCCTGGGAAAAGTATAAAACCCCATGCCCATAGTTATACCATCAATTTGTTACTAGAAATCTTCCACGTAGAATTCCCTCTAGTGCAGTGCAACAACGGGGGAATAAATACCACGGAGCTCACCACAGTCGAACCAGTCAACGTCAGGAAGCACGGGAGATCACTTCGCCCATTGTCTCATCGCATTTGATAATGTCTGCCGTTGCTATAGATGAAACGTCAGAAAAAAATCCATTGGACCACGGCCTCAAAGCCTGAAAAACACTTTAGACAGTATTTTTACCGGCCGTGAATGCCATCAGAGTCTTAGATGTGTTATTGTTAGTTGTTGGATGTATTGTCTGAGTTTACTGAGTTTATGAAGGCTAAAACTTAGCCTAACGCAAATAATTATTCTTGCAATTCAAAATGACAATGTCTCTTTCTTTGTATATGTTTTATAAAGATTAACATTTTTCATTTTATTCAAATCTGCTTAGGAAAGTCAAATTAAGTAAGTACTTAATCAATATTAATTTAGTATTTCCAGAAAGCCTGTTAATTCACTAAATTTTGATAATGAGATTCATTTAATAAGATAAAAGATAGATCAAATTCCTTGAAATAATTATCTTGATAAGCTTAATTATAATTAAAAAGAAGGAAATTAAATAACTTTCTTATTTATTTTGAGGGACTATCATGTAGTAATTAATGTGATTATGCAGTGAAAATATGTTGGCGACACTGCACATGCATGGCGGGGGTGACGCGCCAAATTCAAATGTTTGCACTTTTCGAGGCGTTTACGTATGCTCTACAACTTCACTCCCAAAAGTTTTTCAATCAATTCAACCATACAGGCGCAAAAAAATAAAAACCGATTTCCCATGTTACATCCTATGTCCACGGTTGTGCTGGACACCCGGTATAGTAGTTCTAACGTTTTTTTTTTATTATTTCAAATTTGCTGGGATAAATCAGCACTTTGTTTATTTCTTGGAATTTGCAGTACAAACTAAGGAAACGTTATTTAATATTTCAATCAAAACAGCATCAGAGAAAATCGGCAAAATTAAATTTTTGGCAATTTATTACTTTGCGTTGCTGTTACTAGTCCTTTGTGTACTGCCAACAACATGAGTTACTAAATGTGTTTTCCGGATTTGTCTGCCGCGAGTTAATGGTGAA